>JAHKKF010521147.1:0-24291 GCA_019740295.1 Labeo calbasu | reverse complement strand
CAGTCTAAGCTGGTTGGCTGGTTTAAGCTGGTCTCCCAGCCTGGCTAGGCTGGTCAAGCTGGTTTTAGCTGGTTGTTCCAGCTGGTCTCCCAGCTTGACCAGCTAAGCCCGGTCTGATCACCTAAGGAAGTGGCGAAAACCCCTCTAAAACCAGCTTGCTGACCAGCTAGGACCAGGCTGGATGACCAGCTAAAACCAGCCAACCAGCTTAGGCTGGTTTTAGCTGTTTTATTTTCTTTCCCCCAGCACCCTGCTGAAAAAAACATCTAAAACCAGTCTAAACTGGTTGGCCGGTTTAAGCTGGTCTCCCAGCCTGGCTAGGCTGGTCAAGCTGGTTTTAGCTGGTTGTTCTAGCTGGTCAACCTGGGAGCCCGGCCTGATCACCTAAGGAAGTGGCCAAAACCCCTCTAAAACCAACCTGCTGACCAGCTATGACCAGCTAAGACCAGCCTGGATGACCAGCTAAAACCAGCCTAAGATGGTTGGCTGATTTAGTTGGTAATCCAGACTGGTCTTAGCTTGTCAGCAGGCTGGTTTTAGATGGGTTTTGGCTGGGGGAAAGAAAAACAAAACAGCTAAAACCAGCCTAAGCTAGTTGGCTGGGTTTTTTTTCAGCACCCTGTTAAAACAAACAAAAAACAGCTAAAACCAGCCTAAGATGGTTGGCTGGTCTTAGCTGGTTTAAGCTGGAAGTAACTGGTTTTAACTAGTCTTCCAGCCTGGCCAAGCTGGTTTTAGCTGGTTGGTCCAGCTGGTCTTCCAGTCTGACCAGCTAAGGTGGCCAAAACCCCTCTAAAACCAGCCTGCTGACCAGCAATGACCAGCTAAGACCAGGCTGGATGACCAGCTAAAACCAGCCAACCAGCTTAGGCTGGGTTTAGCGTTTTTTTTTTTTTTTTCAGCAGGACAGGGAGAATATAATAATTTTCTATTTTTTTCTTGTCTAGAGTGACCAGAAGTGGCCAAAACCCCTCTAAAACCACCCTGCCGACCAGCAATGACCAGCTAAGACCAGGCTGGATGACCAGCTAAAACCAGCCAACCAGCTTTCTTTTTCAGCAGTTCAGGGAGAATATAATAATTTTCTCTTTTGTTCTTGTCTACAGTAGGGCTGTCACAAATCCTCGATTCAATTTGAGTACTCTATTTTTTAGAAAAAAAAAATGTTGAGTAACTGGCAAAATACCAGAAGTGATGCATTCCATGGACAAGAATCCAGGAAACGCATTATTAGACAATTTTCCAAGGCTGCATGATATATTAAACACATTTAAATCATAATAAAGCATAATGCTATTGTGAATTCATAAACACTACAATTCAATTAAGTAAATATGTACGATGCAGTTCTAATGTAAGTGCTTTAATTATTTGGATGCGTGTGGTATCTCAGAGCGGCTGTGTGTGGCATGGAGAGTCTCAAACTCCATCTCTGCATGTTATTGTGTGTTTGGGTTTATTATCATGTTCATCTGGAAATATAATGTGCGCCATTTCATCAGGTTTGCAAGGTAAATCATTTATAAACCTACACAAACACAGGAGAATACATGCTAACTGTTCATCGCGATTTCAAAATAAAAGTTCAAACCTTCACTCTGAGTTTACAGTTTGATGTCCACATATTACAGAAATTACAGTGGCTGTAGCATTTCTGTCGCAAATAAATGGCCAGATATTAAAATCGTTTAGTCAATATTAAACAAGGATTAGATTGCAGAAAAGTGTAAAAACAATCGTCAGGTCATTAGCGCCCTCTGCAGGCATTTGTTATAATGCATAATATACATAGTTCTATTATTTATAATATAATATGTATTTTAACAGTTTTGTTTAATAAAATCATATGATCACTTACTTCTATTCTTTATAATATATTATGCATTTTTACAGTTTTGTTCAATAAAACCATATGTTTGCTTACTTTTGATACTTTATATGAACTAATTATTACCTCATTGCTATTATATATGTATTTTAAGTTATTTTAAAGGATGTTGTTCACATATGTCTATTTTTATTACCACAAAAAAGTATTAGAATTATTCAAATAATCGCCAGAATAATCGACCGATTACTCGATTACCAAAATTTTGTGATGGTATAATTCGTAGCAGTGACTTTTTGACGCGATTGACCCGAGCTCGAATCCGCCTTTTGCCAAACTTGTTCTTCTCCCTTTTTACATCACATATCAGATTGGAAAGGCTTTTATTTTTAATAAAATGAAGGAAATAATCAAAAAGTGTAAAATAAAGTGACTCACGGGTGTTTATTGGATTATCGGTTTAAGCTATTTTAAAGGCTGTTGTTCACTTAGGTTTATTTTTATTACCACAAAAAAAAAAAAAAAAAACAGAATGACAAAAAATGTGACAGCCCTAGTCTAGTGGTTCTGACTAAATATTATTTATTTGGTATACTTAAAAATGCATTAAACAAAAAGCAGGAAATATGTGAGTTAAAATATGCACATATGTACAGAAATACATTAAAAACACAACTAAAAATGTTAAGCTAGTGTGTCTGACCTACTTAAAGAAAAAAAACATTAGTGATGACTAAAGCGAAGAAAATACTAACATTACTGATACGTTAAAAATGACTTAGTTCTTAGTTTTATTAATTTGAACACGCACACATATTTTTATTCTCTCTTAAGTCCACTGTATATATATTTAATAGACTAAACTTTCAAATGGCGTTTAATCTATCCCTGATGAGATTTTGAACTGCGCGATCCATCTTTTCTTTTGCTTCTTAGATTAATAAACATTCCACAGAGTATTCTTATGGTAATATCACAACTCCAAACCCGGTGGGATAAAAAGCAAACACATAATAACAAAAAAAGTGAAAAAAAGAACATTTCTGACTACATCACCTCCCCAATGAACAGTTGAGCAAAATGATTTATTCTCGGTCTTTTCATGCACCTCCGAAACGGGTTTTACATGTTTCTTCTTTTCAACACGGCAAACAACAATCTCCAATAAACCATTGGGATTGGATTTCACTGAGAACCCCTGTGAGATGCTGTGATTAGATAAGCTGCGTGTATGGAGGCTAAAGGGAAGTGAGTTAGGAGCAGTGCAGTTATTTGCTGTGTGTTCCCAGATGCCCACAGACAGAGGGATATTGCAGTCGTGTCCACTGGATCATGTGTGTACAGGCTCAGTCATTCTGGACCTGAGATTCCTCACGGCTCTGGGAATCAAAATCATCTGTCTATACAGACACATGAAAGTGGTCTAAAGATGAGGAAAACTACACAACGCTCCAGAGATATTTGCACAAGATTTCACATTTCTTGAATAAATTATTTCAAGTTATTAAGTTATTCTGCAGTAATGTGTTAATGAGCATTACTGCAGCAAGGGTATAGCGCAGAATAATAATGAAAGCTCATTTTCCATTGTCTTTGTGCTGTTAGAAGTAGACTACGACATACTTCAAATGAACAATTTTATCCCACCACAGGTTTGTGTAATCATCAGGATATCTGATTCTTCAAGGTTTTTTTGTTAAACAAGATATATACTGTAGATATATAGATACAGTTGAAGACAAAATTTTACATACACCTTGCAGAATCTGCAAAATGTTATTTACTTTAAAGAGGGATCATACAAACTGCGTGTTATTTTTTATTTAGTACTGACCTGAATAAGACGTTTTACATAAAGTGATGTACACATACAGACCACAAGAAGAAAATATATATAAAAATGACCCCATTTACATACAAGTTTACATACACTTGATTCTTAATACTATGTTACCTGAATGATCCACAGCCGAGTTTTAGTGTTTAGTGATAGTTGTTCATGAGTCCCTTGTTTGTCCTGAACAGTTAAACTACCCACTGTTCTTTAGAAAAGTCCTTTTGGTCTCACAGATTCTTTGGTTTTCCAGCAGTTTTTGTGTATTTGAACCCTTTCCAGCAAGGACTGTATGATTTTGAGATCCTTCTTTTCACACTGAGGACAACTGAGGGACTCATATGCGACTATTACAGAAGGTTCAAACGCTCACTGATGCTTCAGAAGGAAACAGGGTGCATTAAGAGCCAGGGGTGAAAACTTTTTGAATTTAAGATCAGTGTAAATTGAACTTATTCTGGAAAACATGTCTTCTGGGAAACATGTAATATCTTCTGTAGCTTCTGAAGGGCAGTACTAAATAAAAAAAAAATTGATTTTTAGGCGAAATAAGAAAAATGTACGCATCACGTCGTTCAACTGTTCAGGACAAACAAGGAACTCATGAACAACCACCAGTAAACAAACAACAACACCAAAAAAACAGCTGTGGATCATTCAGGTAACAACGAAGTATTAAAAATCAAGTGTATGTAAACTTTTGAACGGGGCTGTTTTTATAAATTCAACTTTTTTTCTTCTCTTATGGACTATATGTAAACATCTTTATGTGAAATATTTTATTAAGGTCAGTACTAAATAAAAAATAACATGCATTTGTATGATCCCTCTTATTTTGATTAAATAATTAACATTTGGTAGATTCTGCAAGGTGTATGTAAACTTTTGACCTCAACTGTAGATAGATACATAGATATACAAGCTTCCTACTCAGTCAGACTTTGACAAATAAAATTACTTTTGAATTTTTTTGACATTTGATATTTCTGTTAATCACTTGATATTGCTGTTAAATTTCCAACTATACTTGGCTACATGACATTTTAATTTGTCTTGCAGGTATCAGCATATTAGTTTTTGCTGCAGTATAAAAGGCTTTTAAAAATAGAATAGAAAGTAATTAAGAGGGAAAAAATAAAATAATAAAAGATAAATTAATCTTTTCTTGCTGAATGTGGAGTCAATGCCAAAAACAAACCAGCTGCCGCTTTTGGGATGACTAAAACATTTTTGTTAGATCCATCCCAAGTATTTTTTGTCTATGGATTCAGTTCAACCGCTTTGCACTTTTTTTCTTTCTCCGGATGTTTAGCTGCAGTATTATTGCCAGAACGTTCCATCCAGCTCAGCAGTTGAAAATGGCTAAAGATACATTTTCTTCAGGATTTTTTGAGGAATAGAAAGTTGAAAAGCAAAGCATTTATTTCAAATAATATAAACATACAAAATGTCACTTTTGATCAATTTTATGCATCCTTGTTCAATAAAAGTATATTTTTAATCTTACCCCACATCTCTGAATAATATTGTATCATGGTTTTCATAAAATATTAAGCGGCACAACTGTGATTTCCATGAAAGAATGTAATTTACTTGAACCAACTTATTTAAATATTTAAAAATACACCAGAAGCGAACCTTTGTGACTCATACATTTCATTCTAACTTCAATATTTTAATCATGCATAGCATAATTAGTCCAGACTCAGTAGCATTCATTTCCTAGCTGTTTCTTAGCATAAATGTAAAATCAAGTTCAAATATACAGCGTGTAGCATAAAACACATCTTTAGTGTTTGGAGAGTGATTAACCTTTCGGATAAGTTTGCCTGTCAGGTTGTTGCGCTGGGCTCATCAAGGTAAATGTGAACACCCATCATTTGCGGTTCATTAAGCCGACGTGTTCAGCCAAACCAAGACGCATCTGACAACTCAAATAACTTGCAGCACTCCTACAGAAACCAAGTGGAGGTCTCTCTTGTTTCAGTGGTGTAGAAAAATAGATCCATACAAAATTAGTTTACAACTCTTCCTGCTGGCATGAACAAATATTGTGTTAACAATACGCTATAGAAACGTGTTATTTCAAGCAGTCACTATGCAAAATCTGCAAAGAAACCGACGTAGTCTACTTAGCATTCTTTGCAGCCGCTCACATGTTTTGCAACACAGTATTTGCCTCTCTCCCACAAAACCATTCCACGGGTGCCAGGTTGTATTAACCTCCTACATTACGCAGGATAAACCACACCGGATTTACACTTATTTTCCCACAGTGTGGAAGTAGACTTTGAGACTTGATAAGCAAGCTCTGCGGGCTAAGAACATCCTGCTCATTTCAAACAGGAGCAGCAAATGTAACACGCTGCAGCGAAATTAAAATAAGACTAGGGATGTGAGAACAACCAAATAGGATCTAAATACTAAATAAGTCCTGTTAGTATTATTGTGGTGTCTGTTAATAGCAACAATGCTATTTACAGTATGAAAAAGCAATCTGAAAAGGCAAGATTTAATTGAAACCCAGGACCTGGAATACATTTTTTATGGGTTGTTTTTCAAAGCTGCAAATGAAATCCATTTTATGGTGTGGACCAATAATAACACTCTGGGCTCTCAGCCATAACCATAAATAAGCTACACGACATTTGAAAGAATAAGTATGAAAAAATATTAACTTTTTCTTCTGTAGGCATTTTTCTGATGTCTAATCACAAAGGAAGCAAACAAATTAGCAAAACTTACTTTCACCCGAACATTACTGTTTTATCAAAGAACTTCTCTAGATTACAATATTACCTTGGTTAATCAAATCTAAATGGGTTTTTAAGTTGACAGTACGGATGGAAATCAAATGAAGACTTGTACCCTGCAGTCAGGCTAACTGCGTAGCGCTGAAATATTAGCAATTTCCTGTAATTGCGAAAACCTGGCAGTGAATTACTCTCAGTGTGAAATGCTTCGACGAGGGACTGGACTTCCCTCTGAGAGGCGTTTATGAAGTTGCAGGCATCCAATTTGATTTTGGAAACTGTTGGCCAATTCTGAGTTAAAGATGGTTTACCATTTATACTAATGTGACATCCCAGCTGGCTTTGCATCAGTTAAAGGTGCAGTATGTGATTTTTCTTTTTTTTTGGATGTTACAATGCTTCAATTTTGGGTTTTATATGCAGAGGAAACTATATATGAGGTAGATTCCCTCAAGCAGTGTAAACACTGCGTCTCTGTGGTACTATCAAAATGTTGCTTGAGTTTTGTTTGAGTATCCCGACCAGCAACACTGACCCGTGGTGTTTCCTCTGAGGAGGCAAGAGAGGCAATAAAACAACAGCAATATTACAAAATATAACATCAAAAAGTGTATAAATCATTTGTTTTTCTAAAGAAACGCTGTCCATGTTCCCTGAGCCCATTGAGTTTCATGATATGATTAGATATGACTGGTTATGTTAGGCTGTGATTGGTTTTATGTAGTACTGACCTGAATAAGATATTTCACATAAAAAAAGTGTTTACATATAGTCCACACAAGAAAATAATAGTTGATTTTATAAAAATGACCCTGTTCAAAAGATTTTTAATACTTGATTTTTACCTGAACGATCCACAGCTGTTTGTTTAGTGATAGTTGTTCATGAGTCCCTTTGTTTGTCCTGAACAGTTAAACTGCCTGCTGTTCTTCAGAAAAAACCTTCAGGCAGGTCCCACCAATTTTTGTTTTTTTCAGCATTTTTTTGTATTTGAACCCTTTCCAACAATGACTGTATGATTTTGAGATCCATCTTTTTACACGAGGACACCTGAGGGACTCATGTGCAAATGTTACAGAAGGTTCAAACGCTCACTGACGCTCCAGAAGGAAAAAAACATGCTTTAAGAGCTGGGGGGTGAAAACTTTTGAACAGATTGGAGATGTGTACATTTTTCTTGTTTTTTTCCTAAATATCACTTTTTTTTTTTAATTTAGTACTGCCCTTCAGAAGCTACAGAAGATACTTACATGTTTCCCAGAAGGCAAAATATGTTACATTTACCCTGATCTTCAAATTCCAAAAGTTTTCACCCCCTTGTCTTAATGCATTGTTTTTCCTTCTGAAGCATCAGTGAGTGTTTGAACCTTCTGTAATAGTTACATATGAGCCCCTCAGTGTGAAAAGATGGATTCAAATACGCAAAATGTTCAAAACCCTAAGAATCTGTGGGACCTGAAGGGTTTTTCTGAACAGCAGGCGGTTTAACTGTTCAGGACAAATAAGGGGAAAAAAAATGACACACTTTACACTTTGACTGGAAAAAACATCAGTAAAAAAAATACAAGCTCTATCTCGTTTACGAAGGTGTTTTCTTTATGAGGTGATATCTATTTTATAGTATTCATTTACTATTTTTGTATCAGAGGCAGTGTGACACCTTTAAGCTTCACCTTAGACAATAAGGTTTTTGAAAAAAAAAATTGTCTGGCTCACTGATGTTTAGGAAAAAGAAATGCGTCAAGCCCCGCAGCTGTCAACTCTGTCACTCGTATTTAGCTGCAAGTTCAGATGAGAATATCTTTGTCACATTTAGTGCCAAAACTAAAAATGTTTTGCTATTGAATCAAGGAAACGCTTGCTAAAAAGTGAAAAGAGGGGTCAGATTAAGCTTTATAACTCTACCAGGAATGAGTAAATGCTACTGTAAACAGTTGAGCCTCTCGAGGTTTCTGATGTACTGCTTTGCTGCAGAACAGTAAGCCATATAACTTATTAAACCGCAAGATCCAGGGTGTCCTATTTTTGTTGGCAGCTTCGATAAACAAATCAGTGCATTCCCACCAGGGCTCTGTACGTGCACCAGAACCCCCCACTCTTAATTCACAACACAGTCACAACTCAATGTGCAATGAAAGGACAGACAGAACATGCAGTATTTCATTAAAAAGTCAGGAAGGCAAGCTGAATAATTGATGTGAAGATTATAAACACTTTTTTTAAATTAAATAAATAAACATATCACATATGTTTAAAAAAAAAAAGGTGAAAATGAACTCTAACACCTTAGATTATATGTATAGCAGACTTAAGTCACTCAGGAGATGGCAAGCTATAGAAGAAGGTTGACTGATAAGACCTAGGGATTTGCAAATATACATATTTTCATAATATTTTTAGACACACAGTTGTCTGAATAGCTATTTGACTAGTCAGTGTGAACAAGTCTATATAATTAATCTGCTTTACCATTGCATACTCTATTTAGATGCATTTCTTATAGGAATTTCTTCACAATATCTTCTTTTGTGTTTGACAGAAAAAGAAAGTCAGTTCCAAACAAGTTTGGAATGACATCAGGGTGTGTATATTATGACTGAATTTTCAAGTTTGGGCGAATGACTTTATTGTATTTCTTTATGGGGTATTCACATAGGATGGATTCTTATATTCAAAAACAGTTGTGATGGTGTGCAAGCACATGGAACAGAATACAGCATTCTTCATTTTAAAAGCTGAAACTTTTAAATTTGACATTTCATCTTTAAAACGCACTGTTTATTGCATGAGGCAACAATATGAGAGGCAACGCAATGCCAAAGAAAAGGCAGATATGTGTAAATGCCTGTGTCAGTATGTAAACATTTAAAATACCTATTTTTTTATTGTACAAAACTATTATATTCTATACTAACAGTGTTTTGACATCTGTAGCAATGTTAATGTTGCAGTGGTGCTATACAGGGGATGAATTTAGAGATGCACATCATTTTCCAGGACTTTTTCAGGACATTTTTATTTTAATTATGGCAGGAATAAAAGACAAGGAGAATGCCCTAAAGTAATATATTTTTCTATCGAGAAGTCTTTAAAAACATACAATTTATGGCCATGACTTAACTATAAAATAAGCTTTCTAATATGAGCTCTTACTTATGCATTACAACAAACGATTTTCAGAACCAATTACAGTCCTATAGCAAAATAAACAAAATGTATCGGAAGTGTTAAATAATTTTATTTACCTATTTGAAAATAAAAACAAATTAAATCAGTTTATTATTTATGCTAACAGTAATATTAAAGAAAATATTTAAAAATATTGGCATGTGTCCTTCAAACATTTTCAACTAAGTGTTTTATTCTGTTTTCGGCAGAACTTTTCATATTCTTTATCCTGGATGAAGCACTATTGTTTCAATCTGTAAGAATAATCAGTCTATGTTATACTGCAGTTTACTTAAATATATTAATTTTAATAAGGTGAGTCTGAAAGTCTTATGTTTATTTGATGTTGATTTAACATTTCTTGTTTATATGAAGGCTAAATACAAACAAAAGGTAAGCATTAATTTATTTGTACCATGTTTTTAGTTTTATAGAAGGAGGTTTCATAGACTTGGCAAATTAATTTTTCTGAAGTTTGTATAGACATCTGTTGTGGGCATTCTAGGCAGTAATTCTGAGGCTTTTTTTTTTTTACACATTTTTCATATTGATATCGGAATTATATCATATTGACCAAAATTAAGAAATATATTGTTATATAAAAAGAAAGAAAGATTCTACATCCATAAGCAGTTTCTGATCTAATTTCAAAATCTGAGGCAAAAACAGAATGGTCTAATTTTATCTTTGTGAAATTATGGTACTTAAAAAACATCTGCAGGAAACAAAAACAGCACACCGGTTGATTGAGAGTGCAAATTTACTCTCTGACAGCAGGTGGTGCTTATGAAACGGCAGTAATGCAGTATTTCCCTGGTTAACACTGTAAACAAAGCAGCACTGTGCTTAGAAATACTACTTTAATATGTATAGTACAGTGGCAAGATGAAAAGAAAATATCATCTAAGCTTTTCTGAGTTCCCCTCAGAGATACATTCATATACTGTAAACACCCCCCAAAGAAATGTTATGGATTTTCTTCCAATATTTTGCACAATATGAACAGTGAGCTTGCTCTGCCAGGATTTTCTCCTCTTTGCATTCATCTTCAGCATCTCTGGCCTTTGTTAATGTCCTATTTACAGACTTCGTAATATTTCCACACAAACTACATTTTGGAAAATGCTTGCAATATCGTTTGTGTGTAACTCCGGAACAGAGATTGGCTGAAATATAACAAAAGAGCTGACCGCTAATTGTGCGTTTGGAGCAGAAACTGGCCAGTTACAATTTATGGCAGTTAGAACATTTTCTACTACTAGCATTATTTGTTTCGGGCTTGGCTAAAGGAGAACACAATACCTTTTTTATAATAATTTTCCAGGACAAATAAAGATTTTCCAGGACATTTTCTCTCATTTTCCATGTGCTTTCTAGGACGCGTGGGAACCCTGAATTGAAGTTATATTTAACAAATCTCCTGGCTCCTCCAAGATTTATAATGGCAGTGAATGGGTGTTGAGATTTTAAAGTCCAATAAAGTGCATCCATTCACCATTAAAAGTGTTCCACATGACTCTGGGGGTTTCATAAAGGCCTTCTGAAGTAAAACGATGTGTTTTTATAAGAAAAAATATCCATATTTAAAACTTTATGAACCGTAATCTTTAGCTTCTGCTAACTGTCGTACGTGTGTTTACAAGAGAGTGGCGTTCCAGCGGATGATGTAGTTTTGTTTACAGCAAAGGAAAACCAATCTCCTCTTGGCTTATATCAAAATCCTCCCACATTTTTCTTAACAAATCCTCGTTTCGTACTTCTAATTTGTGACTGGTATTTTGTTTTGCTTTCTCCACTGTGCTTCTGCATTAATCACCGTGTTTGCCTGCGTCCTACGTCATCCACTGGAACACCAATCTCTTGTGAACGCACGTATGACAGTTAGCATAAGCTAGAGACTACAGTTTCTAAAGTTTTAAATATAGATATTTTTCTTACACAAATGCATTGATTCATTTCAGAAGGCCTTTATTAACCCGGGGGGGTTAACAGCTGTGTGGAGCACTTTTTATGTTGGATGGATGCACTTTAGTGGACTTCAAAACCTCAACACCCATTCACTGCAATTATAAATCTTGGATGAGTCCGGAATTTTTTTAACACAACTCTGACTGTATTCGTCTTAAAGAAGAAAGTCATATACACCTAGGATGGTTTGTGGGTGAGTAAATCATGGGGTAATTTTGAACGCATGTATGACTTTTAGTGAAAGCTATAGATTAGTTTTTAGAGTTTTAAATATGGATATTTTTCATATGCAAACACATTGATTCACTTCAGAAGTGGAGCACTTTTTAAGATGAATGGATGCACTTTATTGGACTTCAAAATCTCAACACCCATTCACTGCAATTATAAATCTTGGATGAGTCTGGAATTTTTTTAACACAACTCTGACTGTATTCGTCTTAAAGAAGAAAGTCATATACACCTAGGATGGTTTGTGGGTGAGTAAATCATGGGGTAATTTTGAACGCATGTATGACTTTTAGTGAAAGCTATAGATTAGTTTTTAGAGTTTTAAATATGGATATTTTTCATATGCAAACACATTGATTCACTTCAGAAGTGGAGCACTTTTTAAGATGAATGGATGCACTTTATTGGACTTCAAAATCTCAACAGCCATTCACTGCCATTATAAATCTTGGAAGAGCCTGGAAAGTTTTGGAATAAAACTCTGATTGTATTAGTCTGAAAGAAGAAAGTCAAATACACCTAGGGTGGCATGAGGGTGAATAAATCATAAGGTAATTTTCATTTTTGGGTGAACTATCCCTTTAACAAATGTTAATAAATGGAATTTGGTTTCAGAAAGCTAAAAATCTCTATGAGAAAAACTGTATCTCTAAATTTATCCCTTCAAAACATGAATAATGCATAATATTACAGCTAAAACCAACATTAGAAAAGCAAAATCTACATAAACTAGTCAAGCGCACTAATCGATTTGTTGTGGGCGACTAGTACTACTACTACTTCAATTGCTGTTGTCTTTGTGATCCTCATGAATATTTTGTTAGTTGCATTCTACATGTAGACATTTTCTTCACAAATTTAATAGAGTCTGAAAGGAAGAGGTGTGGAGGAAGTGCGTACGTCCTATGAAAGCATAACATTAATGCTCAATTCCCTTAAAAATCTCATTTAGCCATCAGTTAGCAATGCTTTCCAGCTTAAATGGGTTGTGAATCTAAAGTGATTTCTGCAATAAAACACACTAACAATATACACCACCACACAGCGGATGCACTTCACAAGATTGATGAATACGATTTCAGGAAACCAAGAAACACAAACAAACGTGACATTAGAAATCTCCGTAATGTGGCTTTAAGCATGTAGGGTGCAATGGCGTATGTGAAATATCTATACTGTAATAAATCACATTCTGCACATATTCCTATTAAGAATACTCGGTGTCCGACCTAGCTTACTTTTATTTCTACGTAAGGAGGTGTAAGTGGGAATATACGCTTGAATATAAACTAATTTATAAAAATGAAAGACTCAGTATTCTCATTAATATGAAACAAAGCGCTTTTGATATTATTTGGTATTATCTGAAAAGAAGAGAAAGAGCTGACAACCATTCATGGAGGTAAAAGCTTATTTGGATTAATGAAAGTTTCTTTAAAGAAGCACCATATTACAGATGAGACAGTTGCAGGCATAGAAACCCAGTTCAGGGAACATTTAAAGAGCTCTACAGATGTCAGCTCAATAATGCTTCGGCCTTTCCAAAAGACTCACTGGCAGACAACCCTGAAATGTCCTGTAATCAGCCCTGACACCCATTTTAAAGGCCAGAGGAAGAGAGAGTTGGTGAATAGAGGAAAGATATAAGGCCTTAGTAAATCATAAGAGCTTAGTAAATCATAATTGGATGGAATCATGTAAGAACAAGTACAATGTAGAACTGATATCACATTTAATCTGTCTTGTTGTTATGTGATTAAACAGGTCTTTGTCACGTAACTGAATAAAGCAGCGCTCGCATACGCTGATGTTAAAGCTTGTTACAGCTCCAGGAGCTCGTATTTATTTGCCACTGAGCATTTGGTTTCATAATTATTTACGGTATTATAGCAGAGACTCTGCCTCAAGCTAAAGTTAAGATATTAAAACTTACATATTTCATACATTTAGAGAGCATGGATAATGATGACTCGTGAATGTGAATATCCAATTATTGTTGCAGGCCCCAAAATAAATGAAAAACCAAAACAAAAAGCTAATTATTTTTACATCTACTTGCTTGATAATTAAACGTATTATATATGCTACTCGTTATAATTTCACAACTCATATCTGCTTTAAGTTTATTAACATTTTGCTTTTTAGGTTTTAAATAAAAAATGTATTAGCAGTTTTTAATTTTCTTAGTGTATATTGAATATCTTATATCTCAATTTAATTATGCGTCAAAGATGTGACGCCTAAATTTTCTGTTTGCATTTTTTCAGTTAAAAATTTGTTTAGACGCATTAAAAAGATGTCAGTACCTCTTCTATGTATGGACCCACTTTCAAAAAAGAGTAGTTATTTGTAATTTTTCTGTTATTTAAAGTGTCAAAATATCATGTGGTTAAAAAACGTCCGGCCATAACTGTTGCTTTGAAAACGTCTTTGAAATTACCCATAATTTATTCTGATTAATTTTCTGCACTATTTGGCATGATTTCCAAAGTGTTTTGTATTGCTGTATAAAACTGCAAAGCATTTGAATTTATATTTCCATCATAATATACAAACAAACCTTGTCCGATGATTTCCATTTTTTGAAATATCACGTGGTGCGACCATCAAGAAACTACAATTTTGAGACTTTTATGCTGAAATCCATCACATACCAAGTTGCCAATGACCAATGTAAGCATCAAGCAGGTTTGTAACTCTCTTTCAAATTTGGAAAAAAATTACCTTTTCAACAGCTGGTATGTAGTTACCACATTTGGATATCATGTGGTATGACCTCAAAAAAACTATGAATATTAAGTTATTTCTTTAAGTATTTATTTTTATTACAAAATTTCATAGTGACCTTTTATTGGGTTTATAAATTCTGGGCTTATAAATTTCAACTGAATTTGAAAAATGTGGTGCGACCACTGCAGAGTGTTTTCCATTATAGATATATGTCCCGGATTGGGAGTTTTTGTGCTTTTATTTTTTTAATTGATGGTTTATATACATAAAATAGTATTTTATTATCATTTGGAATAGATTTTTATGCAATTTGGAACATTTCAGACAGTTTATGTTTAATCTTTGTACAAAAAAAAAAATGTAAAGCATATATTTTAGTTTGGTAATTAAACATTAATAAGTAATTTATTATTTATTTATTAATAATTACTTTAATCTATTTTATCAGATTCCACTGCCAAGCAAAGTAAAATAAAAGCTTGCCATAGGCAACACTTTAATTCTGACCCTGCAGTCAAACACAAACTCCAGATTTCAATTTCTTCTGTAAGAAAGATGTTCATGCTATGATCTCAGAATCTGAGCCAGCAACCTCCCACTACTCTAAATTGACCCTTCGCAAAGACCTGCCCCCCTTAGTTACTGTAGCTACGTCCGACAAACCATGTCACTTTTATGCCACACATCATGCAGTGAAAAATACATCACGGAACAAAGAGGACACTGACAACTCACCAACATACAAGACAGAGCTGGTTACTTTTGGTATGAAGTCTTCGTGTTCAAATTTTGTTATTTTTTTAAAGAAATTTAAACAACAAATACAAATGTTGCTGTGCGGCCTCAGTTCAAGCGGCACATGAACCGATCATCTTTCCATCTTTACGAATTATAGCACGAAAATAAACATGAACGAACATCAGAAGGTATCTTGTTTCAACCGTGAAAAGATGTCAAGACACACTTTTTTTCAAGTTCAAGTTCACGGAGTCCATTCTACTCACTTGTCTGGTTTGTTTGTTGGACAAAATGGCGTATTTGGTGTTTTGATTGGTCAGATCGCCTGTTAATCAAACTCCCAGTGAAAGGTCAACTGAGCAGCCAAGATTGGGTAAAGTTTAGAAATAACTGAGGCTAAAGAAATGCCTGCAGTTAATGGCATGTGCTGCATTGTTTTACATGTCTCTTTAAATAGATTTTTAATAATACACTCCTGATCAAAATCTTAAGACCGTGGGAAACATTACAAGTTTTCACATTTTGCACAGTTGGATCATAACCAGGTTGTAAGTGCTGCTTCAAAATGCCAAAGGAAGAAACAGGAGCAAGAGACAAAAAATTGAGAGTAGGCAATTTATTGAAAACTGCATTTAACCTCAAACAGGCTGTTCATCAGCTGATCAAAAGTTTAAGACCACAGTCCCCCAAAAAATCACAACAGAGCTAAAAGTGTCAAAAAAGGACTCAGTAGTGAGTAGCCCCACCATTCTTGTTGATAACTTCAAACATTCGTTTCGGCATGGTTGATGCGACTGTTTTCAGGAGGCTGGTGGGAATGTTTCTCCATGTGGTGAAGATGGCTTCACGAAGGGCATCCACGGTCTGGAACTGATGCTGATCATCCCCAAATGTTCTCAATAGGATTTGGATTAGGGGAACAGGCAGGATGGTCCAAAAGAGTGACGTTATTCTCCTGAAGTCCTTCGTCAAACGGGCGTTATGAACTGCAGCGTTGTCCTGTTGAAAGACCCAGTCATTACCGCACAGACGAGGACCCTCAGTCAAAAGGGATGCCCGCTGCAACATGTCCACATAGCCAGCTGCCATTTGACGCCCATGTACAACCTGAAGCTCCATTTTCCTATTGAAGGAAAAAGCACCCCAAATCATGACGGAGCCTCTTCCACTGTGTCGTGTAGAAAACATCTCCATTGGCATCTCCTTGTCATGCCAGTAACTTTGGAAGCCATCAGGACCGTCCAGGTTAAATTTTTTCTCATCAGAGAATAAAACTTTCTTCCACCTTTCAGTGTCCTATGTTTGGTGGTCCCTTGCAAATTCCAAACGGGCAAGTTTGTGGCGTGGGAGGAGACGTGGCCTTTGAAGATGTTTTTTGTTCTTGAAGCCCTTCTCTCGCAGATGCCATCTTATGGTTATTGGGCTGCAGTCAGCATCATTAAGGGCCTTACACGGACAGCCTGTAGGATCCTCCGGCTCGGGGCAGGTGACATTTTTTTGGGTCTACCACCTGACTTTTTTGTCCCGTAACTCTCAGGATCTTTTAAGAAATGTAGAATGACTGTCTTACTGCGTCCAAGCTCGGCAGTGATGGCACGTTGCGTGAGACCTTGCTTATGCAGCTAACAATCCTGCCACATTCAAAGACAGAAAGCCTTTTTGCCTTTGCCATCAGGAGGTCATGACAATGACATGAAAGCCATATTTTTGTGCAGATTTAAACTTTTTGAGACTACGGTCTTAAACTTTTAATCAGCTGTGAAAAGCCTGTTTGAATTTAAATGCAGTTTTCAGTAAATTGCCTACTGTCTATTTTTTGTCTCTTGCTCCTGTTTCTTCTTTTGGCATGTTGAAGCGGTACCTACAACCTGGTTACGATCCAACTGCGCAAAAAGCGAAAAATTGTGATGTTTCCGCTGGTCTTAAGATTTTGTTCAGGAGTGTATAAGGCATTTGCGTCATTCGGAGCAACCGCTCGTCATGTGGTGCGACCAATAATAGGAATAATCTAATTTCGGTGGTTGAATTATGAATCACTGCTACAGCATGCTTAAGTAAATGGTATTTTAAAAATATTTTAATCAGTTTTCATCAATTTTACAGGAAAAAATAAGTGTGCTAACTACCTTTAAGAAGGCAACACTGAAATTATAAAACAAAATAATGAGATCATTATTTACAAAAACTCAAAATGAATGCAAACACTTTGTTTCTAAACACTTTAATTACTGAGAACATCTAAAAAAAATGTTAAGCGTGTTAAGGAAATTAATTAATTTTAACATAACTTATGGTCGCACCACATGACATTTTTAAGGCTATGGCCAAAATTTTTAATTTAAGGCTAAATTCATATACAATTCAAATTTAATATGAATTTATGTGTACACAACATTCTTAATGTTTAACAGATTTTTTTCTTTTTTTGTATTTTAAACTTGCCTGTCGAAAATCCTTGTACGTCAATGACCCTTGTATACACTATAAAAATACTGGGTTAAATGTTTAACCCCACCTTCTGGGTACTTTTATTTAACTCAACTATTGCTTAAAAATTACTATATTCTATACTATATAATTCTTGCTTAAAATGAACCAAAAATAAGTTGGAAATTAACATTTATTAATATGTTCAACAAATGAACATTTATTGGTAAGTTGAATAAATAATAATTAAATAATATATACATATATATTTAAATTGCTTATTAATACATGTTTACCTTATGATGATTGCTGATGCCTCTAGTGATTATGTGTCTTATTTTTAATTTACAACCAATTTTGGGTTGTAATAGCTGAGGTAAATAAAACTACCCAGAAGGATGGTTTGTCCATATTTCATCCAGCGCTGTGTTGTATTTAACCCAGCATTTTGTAGAGCGTACACAATGAAATATATATATTTAAATGTTTTGTTTTTTTGTAAATCCCTTGAGATGTTATAAAGAAATTACTTACTTTTATATAAAAATGTATATATAGTTACTGTTATTATCAAGAGTGCATGACCAAAGCAAAATTTCAGTGCTTTAAAGTGACTACATGTAATGTTGCATAAGTATATATCACACAGAAATAACCGCATCCACATTCATGAATATGTAAGAAAACATATAATTTTCTTACCTTTAATGTGAGAGAGTAGCAGAAACCCCAGCAGGGAAGCACATGAAAGAAAGAAGAAAGAGAAGAAAATATTTAGCTCAGAGTGAAAATACAGAACACAGAAAATCTCAATGTTAAACTGTAAATAAATGAAAGTGGTCAAATGAAATTGTAAACACCAATGTTTACCCTTTCTCAAACCTGTCACCTCTTACAAAGGTTACTAAATTAAACATGAAATCAAATGAAGGTGAGTCTGTATTAATGTGAAAACAAAGTAAACCTTGCAGCACAGTAACAGTCTCATGAGCAGCGGCACTCTTTTGTCCAGGACATGAATGAGAATTAATGGGATTATTTAATTAACGTTCAGAATAATTAAACATGTTCAGTGTTTGCTCCGCCCTAGAAGCAACCAAGAAAAAACTGTGTTGCAGATGTGCGCCTATAAGAAAAATTGCAAATTAGAGGCCTTTTCTTAACCTTTTTCTACACGTCTGTCTAAATTTGCATTTCAACAAAGGCTTCTTGGGCTGTTGAAGGTGTTATTTGTTTCAGCTGATGTTGCGTTTTTGTGCCGTGCTGTGTTTCCTAAATGGGTCATCCAAAACAGAAGAGGGGAGGAGCGTGGCGTCTTCTTCTCCCCCGCCCACTCTGTCCTCTCCCTCTCTCGTCTGATATACAGAGCTAATTAGGCATCCCAGCTCAACTTCTCCTCAGAGTCTTCTGTGTACAGCCTTGCTCGTCTCTATCCAGCTCAGTCATGAATAATTACTCTTTTTCTGGGATCTCCAGCTCGGCTTGACGGCAGGGGCGGAGACGCAGCCAATGAGCTTACTGAGTTCCTTAAAAAAATCCCCTCCCTCTCTCTGCAGTGAAGCTGTGAGTTTTCATCATGTCATTTTAACACACGCACACACAATGTCCATCTAACAGGTCTTTTGTTCGCTTCCTACGTCAACCTAAAAACGCACGTCTCGCTTTGAACGCCAGTCTTAGAGAGCTGCTTAAACTGTGACGCTGTCTCCGCTGTCAAAACAAGCCTGGGATGCTGAACGTCTTAAATAAAGTAAGCCAGGCTGCAGCCAGAACAGGTTGTTCATAGTGGTTTGCAGGTCGGCCCCCGCTGTTGTTCACCAAACAGAGTTGTCAGTGAAACGTTGCCTTTTTTTCATTCTCATGGGACACAATGCTGTCCAGTGCTGTTCACCACCAACATATTTAGCTGATTTTCACAGCAAAAGCCATTTGAGGCATCTAATTTGATTTTGAAACAGACACATAAAAACCAAATCTGAAATTTTTTTAAATTCAGCCTTGGCTTTTGAAAAACATTAGGCTAATATTTGTTAATATTTCAATAGCATCATATTACACAAAGATATGAGGACTAGAAAATGCACATACTAATTGAACACATTTTTTATGTTTCAGGGACTGACTGTAGTTTAGTGAACATATGAACATTTAGCTTTTTGTTATATGAAGGTCAAACTATCTATTATGTACTAGTTTTCAAGTGGCCTTCAGGTACAGGTTTCCTAAATCCCATTTCAACACTTAAAAT
This sequence comes from Labeo calbasu, assembly GCA_019740295.1. Taxonomy (NCBI): domain Eukaryota; kingdom Metazoa; phylum Chordata; class Actinopteri; order Cypriniformes; family Cyprinidae; genus Labeo; species Labeo calbasu. Next base: position 4,366 of record JAHKKF010521147.1, on the reverse strand, counting down.
ATGAAAATTAACCACAAAAAAGTATTCAAAAAGTAAAATAATAAAGCTACTTCAATATCTATTGTTTGCAAAGATCACCATTAATTTTTACATCAGGACTGTCCCACAGTTCTGGCCTCATTATCACCACAACAAACGTTTTTCCCCTTACAAGTTATTTTTTTCAATAGCAAAAATTCACAATATATATCACTTGTAAACTAGCTGAGTAAAGGTCTTGAACGAACTTTGAAGTTGCCTTGGAAAAGCGTTGTCTGAAAGTTTGAAACAGTTTCCTCACAAAAAATTAACCATGGTTTTACTGCAAAAACAACAACAACAAAAAAAACATGTTACTGTAGTTAAACCATGTCAACCATTTGTAGTAAAACTGTAGTTATACAAATGCTAATCAATGCGCCAAAAAAGAAGAAAAAACAAAAACAAAAACAACAACAACATGGTTACTACACTTTTACTACAGTAAAACCATGGTTTATTTTCGTAAGGGAAAAGCTTGTTTAGATAGATTAGATAGATGTTGATAGCATGTTGCTAGAATGATTTTACACATTGCTAACATGATTTAACATGTTGTTACCATGATTACCGTGTTGTTTACATCTTGCTAGCATGTTTTAGCATGATTAACATTTTGTTAACCTGTTTCTAGCATGCTTAGCATGTTGTCGCTAGTATGTTTTTAGCCTGATTAACATGTTATCCTATGATATTTATTAAGTTTTTCCTCATGCAAATTAACAATGGTTTTATTGTAGTAAAAGTGTAGTAACCATGTTTTTTTGGCATATTGCTAGCATGATTTAACACATTGCTAACACACACTGTTAGCATGATTAGTATTTTGATAACATGATTACATGTTGCTAGCAAGGTTTTAACATAGTTAGCATGTTGCTAGCAAGATTTTAGCATGATTAGCATGTTGCTAGCATATTTCTAAACTGATTAACATGTTTCTAACATGTTTTAGCACATTTAACTTGTTGTTAACAAGTTGCTAGCACATTTCTAACATGATTGACATGTTGATAGCATGTTTTAGCACGATTAACATGTTTCTAGCATGTTTTACCATGATTAACATGTTGTTAACCTGTTTATAGCAAGCGTAGCATGTTGCTAGCATGTTCTAGCATGTTGTCCTAGGATATTTATTAAGCTTTTCCTCATGAAAATTAACCATGGTTTTATTGTAGTAAAAGTAACCACTTTTTTGGTGCACTGATTACCACAGTTTTACTACAAATACCATGTTTAAACTATGGTAAGTGTAGCAAAACTATGGTTAATTTGTATTTACCATGTTTTAACTATAGTAAACATGTCTTTTTGATTTTGTTTGCAGTAAAGGGTTGCTAGTGATAGAGAGCTTAAACACTCTATACATCTTACTGTACAAAAGTTTGGACTCCCTCAATGAAAATTTATGAGACTTTTCATATTGTCTGTTTAATGAAAATCGTAAGTCAATCAGGTTAGAAAAGATATAGCAACCCAAGTCAGACTAGTCAGAAGGTCTGACCCAAGTTTGGTGGTTGCAGCTTGAAAACTCTAGGAGGAGAAACATTTTAAAATTTTGCCTCAGAAGAAGCAGCAGAAATAATTAAACTAACATGACAAAATACAGTAACACTTTACAATAAGATCAATTAGTTAACATTTGTTAACTACTTTAACATGAACAATACTTCAACACCATTTATTTATCTTAGTTAATGTTAATTTCAGCATTTACTAATGCATTATTAAAATCAAAAGTTGTGCTTAATAATTTTAGTTAAGGTACTGTGAACTAACATGAACTAACAATCGACTGTAACTGCATTTTCATTAACTAAGGTTAACTAAGACTAGTAAATACTGGAATAAATGTATTATTCATTGTTTGTTCATGTTAGTTAATATATTAACTAACATTAACTAATGGAACCTTATTGTAAAGTGTTACCCAAAATACTTGTAAATCATTTATTAATCTTAGTTAATGTTAACTTACTAAAACTTACAAATACATTATTACAATCAAAAGTTGCATTTTTGTAAAAAATAAAAATAAAAAAATACAGTTGAACAAATGTAAAACATTATGCTAATGGCTAGTGAATGAATGAATTAATTAAATTAATGAATTAAATGTTAGCTAATGCAACCTTATTGTAAAGTGTTGCCAACTATTCTTATTGTGCATTATTTTGAAAAAGTCATTTTATAAAATAATCCAAAAAATGTGAAATCAGTTATGTGTTACATAAATGCTAGCTATGAAATTAGCCTTTGCAAAACAAAGGAGTCAGTCATTTTATTGCAAGAATGTTCAAAATGACATTTCCATCACTGTCATTTTAAGCACCAAACGCTAAAAAACACAAAACATCATTTGAGATGTGCTGGAAATGGCACTCTGGTTTTCATGACTTCCAGAATAAATGACAGAATGTGTGCATGAAGAGAGTGAAATGTGTGTTTTGAGAGAGTCATGTGTGTCACATCAACTGTAAATGCAACTTCTCCATCAATACATCATCCATCCTCATTAACATTTACATTAGACTGAACTAAACCTGAATCACTGCACACTGTGTTCTTTTTTTTCCATCATGATATAATGGCTTCTGTTCATATTTTCAGCCTGGCAAACCGAAAATGCCATTTTACGGAATTTCCATGCAGAATATTTTTCAGTGGCTGCATATACAGCGCATCTCTAATATTATTGCAAAACATTAGATGTTTTAAAACCCCTCTTATTGCACACAGATGTGTTTTAATAGCCGCACAGTGTGGGTGTCACAAGATGTGCCCTTCTCGGCTGCCCTAATGCGTTCTGACTCAACCAGTTGGCTCCAGATCCTTTGACCTCACCCCGGGCCCTTCCGCTGGCTTTCAAATTAGTTTCAAAATTAGTATGCTATTTTTTCCACCTGGGCTATTTTCTCCTCCTGTTATGTTTTTGTCAGGTCTTATTGTGTCCTCTGGGAACAATTACTTCAGCTGTAAAAGGCTCGTCCCCTGGGGCTGTTTTTTCGAGCCTCCGTTGGTCAGAGGACACGCTAAACTGCTGGAATGTCCACTGACGTGCGACGAATTTACAGCCAAGGGTTTATCGTGGCTTAAAAGAACAACGGCGCTACCGAGTCATGCAGCCGTGCTTAGCGCGAGCCATCGGCTGTTGGCCGGCGTCTCTCTGAGGCTGGAGAAAAACTCTGCTGCAAAGAGAGAAATGCTACAGTAAGTGCTTGCCACAAAGAGCTCTTCTACGCCGCCCGTCCTCCCCTGGATGGGAGAACCAATTTAGAGCCCGAGCCATTTTTCACCGTGCCCAGATGAAACAATCTTGCTTTTTTACCCATGACTGGAGTGTGCTTCAAAATGGCTAAAGATGAAAATGGCAGGTTTCACATGGGCACTCTGCCCTACTTCCTATCAGCGGCCCCTGTGAAATACGCTTCTACGACACGGATAGCCTTATTCCTGTTCCATTCCTTCAGGCTGCCGCATGGCCAAGAGCAGCAGCCTGCCGCTAGCATGACAAAATGCATTAGCACACCATGAAGAACGCATTACTCCAAACAGCTTAGGCTTTGTTCACTCTGCCATAGTAATGACTTAAGACATATGAGAGTAGTTAGTCATTGTGGAAGAGACTCCGCTCATGCCCATCAACATCTTGCCGCTGCGCTAAACCCATAAGCCGCGTCCGAAACCGCTCACTCGTTCTCTCATTTACTATTCAAAATATAGCGAACGCCACATGCGCATGACAATGAGCGTGTTTACATGCACGTTCTTAAGCCGATTATGTTTAATAAGCCGAACACGCACGTGGTCATGTAAAGGCGGTAACCCGGTTTCTTTTATCAGAGTAAGGTCATAAACGGCATAAGCATAAACCGGTCTACACAGGTAGTTTTTTGCCTCTTACCCCACTTTTGCGCGGTATGTAAACGCAATTTACAACAACAGGGTACCCACTCTAAGCCGAATGGCAAATTCTCTGACTTTCACTGATTAAAAAGCTGAATTTCCATGACATATGGAAGGTAATAAAAGGAGCTGAAAAAATGATCTAACCACAACAATAGGCAAACCATGTGAAACAACGCAAAAACAATAACGTATAGGACAATTACATTTTGATAAATGTAAGCCGAACACGCACGTGGTCATGTAAAGGTGGTACCCCGGTTTCTTTTATCAGAGTAAGGTCACAAACGGCGTAAGCATAAACCGGTCTACACAGGTAGTTTTTTGCCTCTTACCCCAGTTTTGCGCGGTATGTAAACGCAATAACCCACTTTTAGACATCTTATTCAAGTGCGCATGTGTGAATGTGACAGGAACGCAGATTTAAGTGCAGTTAACT
>JAHKKF010521146.1:0-32800 GCA_019740295.1 Labeo calbasu | reverse complement strand
AATACATATACATTTATTTTGCTGTAATATATATATATATATATATATATATATATATATATATATATGTGTGTGTGTGTGTGTGTGTGTGTGTGTGTGTGTGTGTGTGTGTGACCCTGGACCACAAAAGCAGTCAAAAATAGCCAAAAATACATTGTATGGGTCAAAATTATCGATTTTTCTTTTATGTCAAAAATCATTAGGATATTAAGTAAAGATCATGCTCCATGAAGATATTTTGTAAATACCAATCTGTAAATATATCAAAATTTAATTTTTTGATTAGTAATATGCATTGCTAAGAACTTTATTTGGACAAATCAGGATTCCAGATTTTTAAATCGTTGTATTTCGGCCAAATATTATCAATGGAAACTATACATCAATGGAAAGCTTATGTATATATAAGCTTTCAGATGATGTCTAAATCTGAATTTCAAAAACTTGACCCTTATGACTGGTTTTGTGGTCCAGGGTCACATATGCACAATAATAATGCTTACCGCACATTTATCAGTATTTTAAAAATTGAGATTTATACATTGTCTGAAAGCTGAATAAATAAGCTTTCCACTGATGTATGTTTGTTATGATAGGGCAATATTTGGCTGAGAATTATTTGAAAATCTAGAATCTGAGAGTGCAAAAAAATCAAAATAAAGAGAAAAATCACCTTTAAATTTGTCCAAATGAAGTTCTTAGCAATGCATATTACTAATCAAAAATGAAGTTTTGATATATTTAGGGTAGTAAATTTACAAAATATCTTCATGGAACATGATCTTTACTTAATATCTTAATGATTTAATAGAAAAATGTATCATTTTGACCCATACGATGTATTTTTGGCTATTGCTACAAATGTACCCCTGCTACTTATGACTGTTTTGTGGTCCAGGGTCACATATGCACTATTCCTATAAGAGTTATGTCAATATAGGATTGAACTGTTTTATTGTTCAGGCACAAATACAGGTTTGCAAAAAATATTCTTATGTCATTTCAGTCTGTATGTCTACAGTATGGTTTCTTACAAGGTTTCCAAATCCAGCCGTCCGCTGGGGTTCATTTTTCCTCTGTACTGCAGGCTTTGTGAGTGGATTCAATAGGAACATGAAAGAAGAGTCAAGAGCGCCAGAGAATTATTTCAGTCATCTCCAGACACTGCTGTACAGAAGCGAATGAATGTGGTGGGGAATGTGTCGGTAAATCCAAAATTATTGTGCATCTTCATCTTGTTGAAGATGCACGAAGTCTTGAATAAGGCAGCTGACATTACTCAGACTGATTTGCCCAATAAATCACACAGCTTCCTTATGGGCAGGAGGGCTTTTTAAACGTGTGTAGTTGGTATCAATTCATTGTGACATGGCAGGGTTACATGATATAGGCAATGAAAAATAAACAGCGGGCACTGGCAACATTATTACAACAGAAATTTTCATGCGAACACGAGAATGATCAGATGCAATTACATAGCACAGCATCCCAAGCCTGCTATGGTGCGTTTCAGGTGCCGCAAATATCAGATCAGACTGCAAAGACTGCCATACCGTCCCAACCGTGGTGCAAACGGATCAATGGCTGCTGATGTTGACATTTATTAGGCTGTACTGAAGTTCCTGCATTGATATCGACACTCAGATGCGTCACCCAAGTACCTCAAGAGGCAAGGTGTCAATAATTCTGAAGAGCATCATGACTGAATGCATGCAGCACACTGCATCACACAACGGTTTATTTTCTTCGCACACTTCCTAACTCACTGGAATTCTGTTTTATCACGAAACGCATGCAGAGTTCAAAACATCCAGCTTTTGGCTCCAGCCAGTGCTGTTTTCGCTTTCTTTTGAGACATGCTTATGGTCCCTTTCTCGTGTCATATTCTATGTCATGGAGTCTGATCTGGTCAGAGGCATGTTGCAACAAAAGAGCCAGAGGGGAAGGAGGGAAGGGATAAGTGCCTGGAATACGTTTTGTGTTTTATGGAAATGATAAAATGGCTGTGGAACAGTATGTGGGCTCTAAGATCACAAATGTCAACCTGGAGCACAAAACCAGGCTTAATGTATGGGTCAAAATTACCGATTTTTCTTTTATGCCAAAAATCACTGGGATATTAAGTAAAGATCATGTTCCATGAAGATATTTTGTACATTTCCTACCGTAAATATAACAAAATTTAATTTTTTATTAGTAATATGCATTGCTAAGAACTTCATTTGGTCAAATTTAAAGGCATTTTTCTCAGTATTTATATTTTTGCACCCTCAGATTTGAGATATTCAAACAGTTGTGTCTCAGCCAAATATTGTCCTATCCTAACAAACCATACATCAATAGAAAGCTTATTTATGTATTTTTATGACTGTGCTGGTGGGTCACAAATATTTGCATTGTACTAAACTGCTTCATATTCTTTGGATTTTCCAGTTTAGCATCTGTGTTTTAAGCTCAGTAATTGTTGATAATACAGATGTTTGTGTCTGTGTGTGCATTCTCTCCTATTTGAGACCATTTGCAACTATGCTGTTAAAGAAAATAGATTACCATAAGATAAAATCTTACATAAAATCTAATAAAGAATATTCAGAACATGAACGTCCCCAGTGGGGTTTCTAAGCGCTTGAAATACTAATACGGACTCAAAGTGGAAATCCAAATGAACTCTAAATTGTTTATTTGTTGACGGTTTAGAATTTTAAATAATTCTTAAAATATTTAAAACTGGTGATTTATCCTGTCAGTGTTCGAATTTTGAATATTATTGTGGGGGTTGTTGATGTTTTTATTTACTCGCTGCTCTGACGTTACCTGTCCTAATTCTCGGCAACAACTGGCACTAAACTAATTTCTTCTTCAGGGAAAATTCTGTGCGAACGAATATTGTTATATTTATCGCCCAAAAACAGTATACGTTTACGGCCGTGAGTCGCTGCTAGATCTGACATGTTCTCCTTACCTGTGAATAAACGAACTTTCCTCATTGCCGCTCATGACAAATATCTCTGAGGTGAATGTAAACACATAGCCTACAAATCCTTAGCGTTTATTCTTTGCTCCGAGAGCAATACATTTCCCTTTTGGCTTTTTGAAACCGACTTTTTCGCACGATGAAACTTCAAGCATCTTCTGAATTTGACAAGAATGCACCGGACACGTGTGCGTGGATGCGTGTGTGTGCGGGGTTTGACTGGATGGTTATCCTCTCAGTGATTACCATTCGGTAGACACGAAAGTGCAAGGCCCCTCTCGCATTCAAATCATTGCCCACCATCTTGATTGTGGAGGACAGCTTATGAGGCCCCGCAGATTGTTCGGGCTTGACAATGGATTCTTTTGTGAGGGTGTTTCTCTTTATTTCCTCAGACAATACTTGAGGGTCCTTCTGGTTCTGCTCTCAGGAAATGTTTGCAAAGTTACACCTTACTATACCTCTCTAAACAAGTAGGCAGTATTAAACTTCTTTTCCACTCGCAAGTGGCCACTAAATGGGAATTTTTATATGACGCTCCAGAAGCGCACTGGACATTTAATTGTATCTTATGTCCACCCATCACTGATAAAACGCGCTCAAAATGGCATCAGATACCCATAGCGGTCTTTCTCTTTAAATCATTCTTAAACGTGCGCATCACACACACACACACTCCTAAAGCAGAGGGCAGCGTATATGAGCGAGTGTGTGTGTGTGTTTACGTTAGAATTGAACGGCCATACAGGCGCCATGTTTAGCTAGTTTCCCAGGCGCACCGGGCCGTAGAGATGACCTTTCCGTCCTCTGCTTGAATAGCCGCATAAGTAAAGCGCCCAGCTGGGCCTGTCTAAGCCTTCAACGTCAATTCGAAAATCGGTATGATTTCCCTGGGAAAAATCTCTTAAAATCTACAAATGTTCAAGAGCGTTTCTGTGTTATACAAAAGAATGACACTTAAAATGCAACAAAGCAGGCTATAATAATAGACTATAATAATAATTATTTGATTTTTAATAATCGTTGTTGCTGAAAATAGTATTAGTAAAATAACAGGCTAATAATTATGTTATTGTCATATAATACGAGCTTGTTATTATACAGATAACGTTTTGTTGCTTTTCTGCGATTATTTTTCAGATAATACATTATTCCATCAGCTCAGCGTCTATAATTTTGGTTTCTCTAATTTTGTCACTTATCGCTGCATAAAAACCAAGCTAACAAAAAATCAATTTCGAAGATAAATAATGCAATATAACAGTAAGCAAATTTCTTACACTTACAAAAATGTTTTTAAAATTAAAATTAATAGACATTTGATTTTAGCAGCCAGAGTTTCCAATCAGATGCCTTGGTTAGCCGTGCTAACGTGGTTAAAAACTCCCATGGAAAGCCAAAAAGATTTTTTACACTACTTGAAGAGACTTTATGTTCAGTTTTTATGATTTTAGGTTACCGAGTACGGTACTTTTGGCGGAAACGAAATCATATTTCTGTCATGATTTATTTAAAGGCATCTTTATGATTTAGCATCAAATAGATTTAGTTGGGCTGTATTTAATGGTTTCAGGGAAAGGGAAACGTGTTTTCAACTCATACATAGCTGTCACCTGGCCTTGACCCCTCAAGAGTCTCCGAGTTTGTGGTGACACTTCTTTTTTAACGCGTATTTTTGTGCTCCAAGGTACAAGCGCCATCACCACAACGCAATCACGAACAACCAGTCTAAATCAGTCATACCGGCGGTGCCTCCACTGTACACGCGTTGATGGGTGCTTTAATCCGTCCATATAGCACGTCGTCACATGCAAGCGTTCTTGAACATGTGTAGAAACACAACGCGCAACTATAGCCAAGGGCTGGCCGTGCAGTCATAGCTGTGTTCACCTTTAATGCCCTTTATAAAATTAACGCGTGTGACGTCTCTTTTTTTCTCCAATCGTTTGAGAACGGGCCCTTCTAAATAACAAAACACTTTAACACGTTGTTCGTAACACCAACAGTGAAGAGCATTTTTCTCACTGGAGCCCAGAGTTCAGCGCCCGGGCCGCGCAGCGCTGAGGCCCACTCCCCTCGCTCTTTGTTGGGTCTATTGTAGTGAGTGTGTGTTGGGATTGGGGGCGTAATGAGAGGGCTGCGACCCCCCGATGGGGTGGATTTGCTATCCAAAGACCGTTAGACAGCGCCTGAATGAATTGGGACTGAATGTCATTGTAATGCAACTGAACAGCTCCTCCTTCACGCAGTTTAAGACGAGGAGGCCGCTCAACTGAGCCGGGAGAAATAGCCAACTGACAGCGCGCTCAGCGCACTATTTCTGTCCTTTTCTCTGCCGTCCTGTTCTCATCTTCTCCAGCTATGGACAAGTGGCCGTCGTTATCCTTCGGATTCAGGAAGGTGTTTTCCCCACTGATAAAATCCTCTAAGGGCCTTCTCTCAGAGCTGGGATTTGTGTGGCAAGAGATCTAAAACCACTGAACAAGAAACGAGGCGAATATGCGTTCCAAATCATCCCAAATACCTCGATTGAAGAAAAGGCGTCTTGCTTTTGAAGCAGGTATCATCCTGACCGGAGCGCATTTCTGTGCTGGAATCTCAGTTTTCGTTTCGATTATAATATAGGCCTATGCATAGACGCATTTGTTGTCAAAACGAAATGTAATATCGTAGCTTTACTAAATAAACATGGACGACAACAACAGAAAACGAGGTAGGCTCCTACAAAAAAACAGCCTATTGTCTTAGACTAAAACGCATCTTTTCGAATATACCTTGAAAATCTGGGATTGTTCTTCTCGATACCCTTTGTTCCATCCGCAGGGGAGGTGTGGAGAAAAGCCTCTTGAAAATCCAGTCATGCCAACAATGGTCAAGACACATCTTTGAATTTTACCACAACCGTGCTATATATAAATATTTAAGAAGAATTTCTTTGTGCATTCTGAACAATGACTACAAACAATAATCTAGCGTCAATGTCACCGAGGTCAAAAGAAGGCATGGAGCTTCAATTAAAGGTGTCATTAATCGTGTGTTGCTTAGGAAACAAAATTAGAATTACTGTGGGGACAATACACATTTTATTTATCTCATGCACCTCGATATAAAAACGATATCTTGAAAATACAACTGCTCATTTTTACCTCGCCACACAACATGAACGAAACATGTCAAGAATCATCGGTTAACGCAGTGTTCAATGCCTTGATGAGATAAGAGAAGAAAATGAATAGAACCGTGATCAAAAGCCACACACACGTCACATTATTAAAAACGAGTGGTGTGTCTATCAAACGCAATAGGTAGAGTAAGTTTCTAACAACGTGTAATTTAATATCACGACCTTCTTTTTAGAACTAGGGCAACCCATTTATTATATTAAGCTTAAATTTGAAAATACAACAAGCATTTAAAACTGAAATCAACTAATAATAAAGATGGTTATAGGAAATTGATGAAAGCAAAAAGAAAGAAAGAAATAATTGCACGTACGATAAAAGTTACAAATTAAATGTTAATTATTGGTACATTTTTAAATGTATCTAAAAAATGGAGAAAACGAAGACATCAAAAATATCTGCATTAGTGAATTACGTTTGCTTCAGTGGCGGGGCAATAATGTCCATGGTGCAACCTAAAACATGATTTCTCAGTACATTAGCTCAGATAAACCATCCAATCCCCAATTCTGCAGGTCAAAACTAAACATTTTCGAATGCAAAGCGAATAGCTCTGCACACCTGGTCAACAAATTGAAAAACAATCGAATTTAGTCAGTAAACGAAAATATTTGCATCACCTGGTATTTTCAGAATAGTGTATACGTAATAAAAAAAGAATAAAAATAAAAAAAATAAAAACAACTGTCCCCTGGGAGATTATGGATTGGGCAGTTTTCCATTGCATAACAGGTAGACCTATTTGCATTATGCTCCAGTCTGTACGATCTGATTCTCTAATGATAATGACGATTTTTCTTTCGCTTTTTTGCGAACACGTTACGAAGCACATTCCTGATGCATTATAAATATCGATAGGGTTGAGATTCTCCGGTTTTAACCAAAAATAAATAAACACATTTCTACGTAACCACTTATGCATGTGCTTCACTTGATTACTTCATACAGTTTAGGACAGTCCATCAAGGGGACTACATGCATAGAAAACACCAAGTCCAGAATAAACATGGACGCAAGCACGTTTGAACGCGTCAAAGCGATAAAACTATTTCCGTCCATAATGCACGTCTGGATGGCCGCTTCTCTTTGCAGAATGTCAGGCGCGCGCTATTTCAAGGACATCTCGCTGATGAGGCTTTGGCTAATGGGGGAGAACTTGGGCCCGGGCCATGACGTCATTATGTCCCAATGTAATCCGCTTGCGTTGAGCCCAATCAGCAGAAGGCTGCGCGTGTCTGGGACGGGAAGAGAGGACCTCTAATCCGCGAGACTGGATCAGAGAGGCTGAAAAAACACTCAGGGCAGGACCAAAAAACCGCTGCCTGAGGACGACCGAGATTAAAAGGGATAGATCGGGAAGAACTGGCCGCAGTGCCTGCTCGTCCGAGGATGAATTTACCATCGGATGCTGCGGAGATTGTTTCAAATGGAGGGAAAAAGCAAGTCATCCTCAAGAACAGACTTCGAGCGCCATAGCTTCCGCAAAGTCATTGGACAGAAACGAAAACAGAACCGAGCGCTCGAAAATAGGGATACCGTTGCAATGTACGCGTCGTTCTGATGCATTTCTTCGCTGTGTTAACGTGTCTTCGAGATACAGAAGAGGAAAGCTATTGTGCACCGGTGTTAAGCCGCGAAGGAGGGCGTATTTGCATAGACAAGAGGAGTCGCAGCATCTGAGCTGTGGAAACATTCCCGTTCTTACACCAGGATAGTCCGTTTTTAACTCCTCTTTTTTTGATATGTGACCCAGTAGCATTTCTCACGTGATGCTTCTTCCATTGCTCATTTCTTCAAATACATCAAGGACAAAGGAGCCAGAGCGCCGATTTAAAGATTAAATGAAGAAACCCGTGGACGCGGACTCTGATTTCTATTTTACCCCGAAGGAAAATGGTATTGAGCGCAAGAGTAATTGCGCTATATCGATTGACTTATTTTTCCATTGTGTAAGCTTAGACATGGTGCACGTCATTAATCTGTCTTTAAACTGCATTAACAACCGTATCAGATATGGACAACACCACTGAAGACTAAAGTGGTGGATAAGTAGGTCGTCTCGTATGTTTTAGCCCGGATGCAATTCATTTGCTAAAGCAGTGTTGTAGTTAAAGTGTTCAGATGTTATCCATCTCTCTCTCGGAAGCTCATAGTTAGGTTACATGTGCAAGTCGAGGCGCGAAATTTGAGTGTCAAATGATCCTCAAGGGGTTTTGCTCATGACCACTAGGCTGCTGCCGCCGTTCGTTCGTCCGTTCGTTCTCAGAGTTCTCGCTCTGCGTGTTCACAGCGGACCTTGATTTAATGTCCATACAATTAAGGCACGCGGTGAATGCCAAGAGAAGAATCTCTCCAGCAACCACTTTTCCCAAGTACAGTTAGTCAACTGCTCATCTCAGAAATCAAGGCGCTAAAGAGGGTAAAGCGTTCCGAATATCATTCCAATAAATCAAGTTCATTATTATAACCAAATAATAATAGATTTGGAATGAGCACCTAAAGCAGTGTGTAGAAAAACCGGTATTTCTGTTTTCCGAAATGTCAGCAGAATTTCCAAGTAAATTAAGTAATAGACGTTTGAGGCCTGATTGTGACTGCGTAGATTAATTGGAAAATGGATCCTAGTGCATAGAGATTTAAAAAAAAGGGGGGGGAGGAGGGAGTTATAATAAGCAGAAAATAATGTTGGACTGTTCTGCTCTTTACGTTTAGAGCATTTTATTTGTAACTCTGTGTGGATAGTTTAACCCAGCAGACGACAATGTTGGTCACTGTTAAAAAAAAAAAAAAAAAAAAAAACGCACATGGTTTCACATCCGTAGATAGCCTGAACCATTTATATGCTCACATCCAAACGGATTTGCTTCAGCTGCAAAGTGACGTGAATTTAGGTTGATGTTACTGTACGAGAGCGCCATCTGTTGGGCACATTATCAATGTTGTATTGCCAGTCAACACAATTGAGGAATAATATACTGTACTGATAATCACATCAAGTCCTTTTCCAAACACTGTATTCTATTCTGTCTTAAATTACTTAAAAGGATACTGTCCTTATTCTTGATAAAAAGAAGACCCCGGTGAAACAAAACCGTAACACCATACGCTACGTTTATAGGCTATACGGTATATAAAAATATCTCGAACAGGCCATCTAATGGCCATCTAATTTTTTTTCCACGTTTTTGGATGTTTAATATGCTGTGGATATGGTCCCTTTGCCTCAACATAATTTAACTCTAATTCTGAATTAATACTCCACCGCTCAAAAACGAATTTGTAACATAATAATGTGCGCATGGTAAAATGTAAGAACAAAAAATGGCGCTGCAACATCTGGAATGATCAGCTAAAAAGCTCTGTTGAATTCAAATCTGAAGCTACATACGTTTATGAGAGTGATTAAAATGTCAGAATTAAGTTTTTTTTTTTTTTTTGTAGCTTACACCAATCAACGATCAAATGTCATCACCCAATTCTGTTATATTTAACAAGGTTAGTTTACTAGATATAAACGATGAAAGGCTGAAAAACTATATTATTCTTATCATGGATCACTATCGAATGTTAACATTACATCACAAAATATTCAGTCAAATTACACTTATTTTACATAGGGCGATGTTATACTCTGTTAACAATTGCTGGACTAATAATGTATATAAAGCAACACTCATGGCAGTTCCTAACTATTTTACGTTTTGGCGAAATGAATATAAATTCGTACGATCTCCTTAGTACGTTTTATCCAATAAGGGTTGGGCTTAGGGCTGTACCTTAATGTTTAGTCTTTTTCTAAAAATCGTGCGAATTAATACGAAATTGCTAACTCGTAAAATAGTTACGTTTTCTCATGAGATCGGGGTAAAATGTGATCGGAGGATTATTTAACCCAATTTCCACTTATTTTACACAGCCGCAGTGCTAGGCCTAACAATTATTTGAGGATTAGGATTACATAATTTTGTCTTGTAAAGTCCAAGACACGCTGCAGGAAACTCACTAAATATATAATAGATATTTTACATAAATCTCTACATTAGAAATATTGCACATATACAGATTCTAGAGCTCTACACAGGTAAGTAACCGCTTTTAGCTAAACATCCAGTGTTGACATTCATAGCTCATAGTGGTGTAACTTCTATAAATAAACATGTATAATCACGTTTGTTCGTTTGTCTGTTTTTTTATCTTCTCAAACTGTCATCTAAATGACTGCATTGTTGCTGTGAGGTGGTTGCGGCGGGACATAAAGGCCTACACAATTTAATGAACATCTACATTAATTAAAAGTTACTAGTTTAAATTACTAAAAAACACATTTTTACCAAAACGGCTCAATAAAGCAGAAGCACCAACATTGAGGAAAAACGTGCCAACAAAAAATAAAAAAGTGCCGCGCAACTGTACTTGGAATTAAGCAAAAATGTAAATGGTCTTTTGTTGTGTCCATTTTTGTCTAATCTTACTGATATTACACATGAAAATTGAAGTGCGTAAAAGTGCGCCACTAACTTCACTAAATGGAATTGCAAAAATAATGACCGTTTCAACACTTCCATCTGCCATCGGTAGTCCCGCCCCAAACTCACACCATTATTTCAGCCTTGTCAGACTGGGCCGTGTTTCAATTTAGAAACTATGGAGCGAGGCATTTTACGGGCTGAGTATACAATACAACTTTAAAATGGAGTATAAAGTGTGGTTTTAATTTTGGTATTAGCGTACTGTATTTATATCTTACTTTTTTGTTTGTAATCAACAATTTACTATTTTTTAAACAAAGGCAGAAAATACAAATGAACGAATAAAATTTCTTCTTGTCATTGGCCAAATCAGTCAAAACAGTGACTTAATTAAGCACATAATCAAGTTTAGAAGAATTACTAATTAGAAAATGCATTATACATTTTCTCCAGCCACGCAAATTGAAACTATTTAAAACGTTACGCAAAAAGACTGTCAAACATCAAGAGAGAATGCTAAACTGATCCGTCTAGACACTGATCAAATAAATAAACAAACTAAGTTTTTACAATTTTAGGGGGAATCAGACTACTTTTGGTTTATACACATTAAGATAGTGTATAAGAAAATATTTTAAGATTAAAAAACACATCGGAAATAAGACAAGCTGTCAGCGCGATATTTGGGGCATGAAATCAGTACCGTGGAGAGCTCCAGGTCCGAGTCTGCGCTCGACACTCGCTCTGCTTTCTTTCATTCGAACAGTCCAGTTAAAATGACAGGGCAATGACAACTTGCATGTATTAAAGCTGGAAAATGATGCCGTTTATTATAGTTACATACCAACCCGAATTCATTCAGTGGTGAAAGAAACAAAGGCACATTAGAGAGACAATATATAACATTGCCGCCTAGCGGGGTAAAGCTCTACTTTAACTGTACGACGGGGCTCTATACCGAGGCGAAATACGATCCCGCTGATCAAAGCAGACACACAGCAGATTCCTTTCAAATACTCGTTACGAGTTCACAGTCTGTCAGCTTTACAGCTGACACATAAACAGCATACCTATCAGTTTAAGCAATCGCCTTTGGATAAAACGCAACTGTTTTCAATTTAAGGATGTTGTCTTTCTGAAACTACACTGTGCATTCGGCTGCAAACACACACTTTTTCATGTCTCGTTTTCTGTGGGATTTTCAATTTGCATATCCACAGATCAATCTTGAAATTTCCTTTGGAAAACAGCACATACAGGACAACTATTTTAACCTGTTAGCATAAATAAAAGTGTGTATTGTCTTGCTTATTAAAAAAAAAAAACACTTTAAATCCATAAGGTTTTGGCCGGAAAAAAAACCGCAGCATAAAGCATAAACAGATTTATTCAGAATTACTTTTGCATTTGAAATCAAATAAGACTGTATCTGAAAATACACACATACCTGAAATGTGTATTTTATAATGTTTTGTTAACATTCTATATATTTTTAAGCATTTGTCTGTATATGCTCGTATTTTACTTTGTATTTACTGACTCACTGACTAACTAATTGATTAATTGATTGATTGATGTCTCATAGTATGTACTAAACAGAAAAGAATTTAGTTTTACTGCTTCAAAATTTCACTTTAATTCAACGTGTTTGCCATTTGCAATTTAAGAGTAAAAAATGATTTCTACTCCCACAATTACCAGCATCAACCACCTGAGGTCAGCATTAACCTTAAAATGCACGCTTTGTTACTCATGACTGGAAGAGTCTTTAGAGCGACAAATGACACACACTTCATAAATTGTTTCTTATGTTTTAGGACAGGATCACTCTAAATATTAGCTTACTTTTCCCCCAGTTCTGCTGTGTCTCTGTCTCGTTGTATATCTGTGGTCCTATTTAACCTTCCTTGATGAACAATACAAGGTGTTAGACTTTTTAAACAAGATCTACTGTATAGAAAAAAAAAACATTAATGAAAATATATTTTTTAAAAAATGCAAAACTACATCACTGGAAAAAAATGAAAATGAAAGGACTAGAAAAATCTGAACAAATGGTCGATACCAGGAGAAGAAAAAGTCATAAATGCATAACTAAAAAGAGAAGTATATTAAAGGTAATAGTTAGGATTTCTCTTTCAGAAAATTACACAATTGTAGATCTCTATAATAGACACTTTAAGATGACTTTAGATGTACTGAAATAATAAATAAGAAGTCTTGCTTGTATGCACATCATTGTGTGATCGGAGTAGTAGGAGTAAAGTCATATATCGATTACAAATGTACCACATCAGAAGCAGAGCAATGGGTCAGTGAAGCAAACTAGTTGTGTGTGGATGTGAGGGGTGATGATATCACAGTCTTTTTACAGCTATTATCCAACCAGAACATAGCAGGCTGCCTCACTAAGCACACAAAACATTGTATACATGCACTATAATGCACATTATTTTACTATGTCGATACAGCTACAAAATATCAATAATTAATCTCTTGTATCACATGCTTGTCAAACAACTTGTTCTATATTCTCACCGCTCCCTTTTTTTCCTTAGCCCTGGTGGTTCAGTGAGCCAGAAATACAATTTTCGGTATGAAATGACAGCATTTTCTTCTGTGGCAATGTGAACCTCTCCCAGGGTGAGAGAATGTGCACACACAAGTCAGGGGATCTGGGAATATTATGCAACACATTACAATTCAACCCGACTGCCAGAGAAAAAGTATGAGAGAGGGAGAGAAACTAAGAGAGAAACAGACAGGGCATTATGTGAGATGAATGACAATGACGAAAGTGAAATGGGTGACCAAATCTTTTTGCACAAATTGATTTAATATCATACAAATACCAAAGTCAAAGTAAAAATTCACTCTCATATTGATGAAATTCTGAAAGGAATGGTTTTCCTAAAAATTTGCAGAAAACATTCTCACCCTCAGGCCATCCAAGATCGTCGTAACAGATTTGGAGAAATTTAGCATTACATCACTAACCAATGGATCCACTGCAGTGAATGGGTGCCGTCAGAATGAGAGTCCAAACAGCGGATAAAAACATCAATCCACAAGTAATCCACACAACTCCAGTTCATCAATTAGCATCTTGTTAAGTGAAAAGATGTGTGTTTGTAATAAATCATGATCTGGAAGTCCACTTCCAGAACAAAAATGTATAGACAATGTACTCACCCCCTTGTCATCCAAGATGTTCATGTCTTTCTTTCTTCAGTCGTAAAGAAATCATGTTTTTTGAAGAAAACATTTTCAGGTTTTCCTCCATATAATGGACTGATATGGTGCCCCAAGTTTGAACTTCCAAAATACAGTTTAAATGCGGCTACAAACGATCCAAAATGCGGTTGTAAACGATCCCAGCCAAGGAAGAAGGTCTTATCTAGCGAAACAATCGTTATTTTCATAAAAAATAATACAATTTATATACTTTTTAATGTCAAACGCTCGTCTTGTCTCGCTCTGCCTAAACAGTTTTTTTTTTCCGGATCATGACAGTTAGGGTATGTCGAAAAATTCCCATCTCATGTTTTCCCTCAACTTCAAAATCATTGTTACGTTTGTTATCGCTGTTTTACCTTTTTTTTTTTTTAAGGGTGTTTGATCTTCTTTGCATGTTCACTTTGCAAAGACTGCGTCGGTATTTCTGTAGCGATGTAGGATGATTTTGAAATGATTTTTAAAGTTGAGGAGAAAATACGATTGGAGTTTTTCGACATACTCTAACTGTCTTGAACCAGAATACACAGAGTTCAGGGAGAGCAAGACAAGATGAGCGTTTGAGATTAAAAGTATTTAAATTGTATTTTTTTCATGAAAATAACCAATCGTTTCGCTAGATAAGACCCTTATTCCTCAGTTGGGATCGTTTGAAGCTGCACTTAAACTACATTTTGGAAGTTCAAAATCTAGACATAGCAGTCCGTTATATGGAGAAAAATCCTGAAATGTTTCCCTCAAAAAACAATTTCTTTACAGCTGAAGAAAGACGTGAACATCTTGGATGACAAGGGGGCGAGTACATTATTTGTACATTTTTGTTCTGGAAGTGGACTTCTCCTTTAAGACGTCCATCATCCATAATATTGCTTTTTCAAATGAAAAAAAGCTCTGAATCAGGAGAGAAATATCCACAGATCAAGCACCACAAAAACAGTCCAAAACAGTTCTAAACAAATATGTTGGTGAATTTAATAGGTGCCTGGAGTTTGTTACTAGAATAAGTGTTATTGTAGATTATGGATTTGTATTTTGACCAGAAGAAATGGTTTAAAGTTAAATGCCTTAATGACGGATTTGATTCTTACAAACGTATGTGAATGATTGTGACGTAATTAGCTGTTTGGACGCTCATCCTGATGGCACCCATTCACTGCAGAAGATCCATTGGTGAGCAAGTAATGTAATGCGAATTTTCTCCAAATCTGCTCCAATGAACAAACCCATCTACATCTTGGATGAACTGACATTGTCATTTTGGGGGTAAACTATTACTTCAAGCATTAGTACTAAATAGACATGTCAGTGGTTATGAGACTGTCTAAGAACAGTCATTTTCCCTCCAGCCTGCAGGATATGCTTGATGCTTCTCCCCAGCTGAGATGTCATTGCTGTGTTTCCTGTCTCAGTTTGGGGAAGACCAGACCATCTGTCTATGTCTGGCCTGGGCCACCACACTAGAACTCTCTTGTAAACATACACACGCTGCCATACTGTGCTTTTGCAGAGTGGAATACATTCAGAAATCGCATTTACAGAAAAAGCCTGATGGGAAGGTAAATTGCAAAGCTGTGTGTAAAATGGGTGCATTCATGATCAACGCATAATAACTCCCCTTGGTTCTTTCCTATTTTAGTTTTTATGACTGTTTGTACCCTTATCTGTTAGTCTAAATATATGATTTGTTTTATAAGCAGAGAGAGGCAGACCGAGAGAGGGAGGGCTGAGCGAACAAAGAATCCAGAGATAGTTACATAATCATTTCACTCCTGGGGGCTTTAGCACAAAGGGTCTCAAAATAAATGGAACAGTCTGTGTGAACACATTCTCTGAAATGCTGCCCTGAGTGAACCAAATATAGCATTATAGCCAGTTAGAGTCTTCGTATCATGTAATTAGCGTCTATGTGCAGGGGATGGGCTTTAATTACAGTCAGACGCATCCACAACACACAAACAATGTGATCGGTTTATAGATTTATTGGATGTGCAGCTTTGCACTCTCTCGATTACGCTCTCATTTGGCAGAGCCAAACAAACGAGGAAATACCAGGAAAAAAAGTCAAACTGTTACTCAACACACAATCAATAATGAGTCAGAGGTTATCAGTCTTTTACACAACTCGCGCTCAATAAAGCTCAACTGAAGGGTGGCCGTTTATCCACCTGTTTTGGTCATCGAGTCGGAAGAGAAGGTGAACACGAGCTCTTGATGTGACTCACTTTGAAGTCTAACTTAATAGTTTAAATTTAGGGAGAAATCTTTTTTTTTAAAGTTGTCGCTTAATCTTTTATTAAAGAGGTCATGACATGTATTTTTTTAATATGTTCCTTGAGGTTTACTTATAATGTTAATAGAGTTTTTTTGCACAAAACAAATAAATATGTGGAAAAATAATTATTTTAGACCCTCATTCTGACCCTCTGCTTTTTTTTTTTAATAATGAGGACATTTTAAGTTATGAAACTTGCAGGATGTATTAAGCATACAAAGACCTGTTCTATGTCAAAAGATCAAGTGAAATTTGGTTTCTCATGTCATGACGCCTTTAAATTAAATTAAGAACAAGAGAAATTGGTATGTTTCTAAAATATTGCACATGTACTGTAGGTAACAGCCATTTGTCAGAAGTCTGTGTCCAATACTATAAATCAAGCATTTAAAATGTAGAATATTTAGAAAATTGAAGTATTCTTTTGGTAAAACTAATATAGTTCTTTACAGGGTTAGTTCACCCAAAAAGGAAAAAAAGGCATTTATTTACTACCCTCAAGGCATCCTAGGTCAGAGTTCCAGAGATCCAATCAGAGTTATATTAAAAATTATCCTGGCACTTCCAAGCTCTATAATGGCAACAGGCGGGTGTTTCTTTTAAACAGTCCAAAACAAGTCAAATAAAGCACATCCATCCATAATAAAAGAGTTCACATGGCTCAGAGGGATGGATAAAAGTCTCTTGATGCGTTTTTGTAAGAAAAATATCCATTAAAACATAATAATCACTTTCCTATAGCTTCCGTTATCTACTGTGCACAGAAGCCTCGTGAAAACCAAAGTTTGTTTACAGAAGCAAAGGAAGCAAAGTAAGCAAAGTTTCCTTACTTTAGCAAAGGAAAACCAGTCTCCTCTTGGCTTATTTTGAGATCCTTTTTTTTTTTTAAATCCACGTTTGTACTTCTAATTTGTGACCGGTGCAGTTTACCTCTCTTCACTGGCGTCCTCATGCAGCATATGCGCAACGCCGTTGTAATACGTCATCCGCCTGGGACAGCTTCCATATATGACAGTTAGCGCAAGCTAGATTAAAGTGATTATTACGTTTTAAATATGGATTTTTTTCTTACAAAAATGCATCAATTTGCTACAGGAGACCTATATTTACCTCCCGGAGCCACGTAGGGCACTATTTATTATGGATGGAAGCACTTTATTGGAATTGTTTTGGACTGCTGACAAGAAACACCGGCCCATTGCCATTATAGAGCTTGGAAGTGTCAGGATAATTTATAATCTGATTGGATTTGTCTGAAAGAGGAAAGTCATATGCCTCGAGGTTGAGTAAATAATGGCCATTTAATGTCACATTTAGGGTCAATTGTAACATTTCCTTTTTTTAAAATTTGTATTATAAACACTTAACAGACAAATGTGGCTTTTTATTACATAAAATGGTGGTTTAGCATAATTAGTTCATGACACTTACAACAAAACTAACCCACCTAACAACTAAGCCTTAAAATGTAACATTTCAAAAGATCAGAATCTGTTTATTTTCACATTTTTCGCTAACACAAATAGTTTAAAGACATTTTGGTCACACTTTAAATTACAGTTCATGTTACACTGTTGAAGGTAAGACTGATTAGGACTGATTAGCTAGTATTATGTTTGCACCACATTAATATTAATTCATCATTATTTCATTATTTCATCATTTATTTGTGAAGCACTTTGTATTTGTAGTAACTAAGATATTAAGATATGAATGTACTGTAAACACGTAAAGAGTTTGAGACGTTCTCTTTTATAGCGATTTGTTAGCGATATCTCACGTCTATGTAATTTTCTCCCCTTCCGTGAAAACTTTCTTTTCAAAACCCCCAGAAAGCTTTGTTTACCATCGCTGGATGTAAAAGGCGCATTTATATCGGCTAAATCAATGTGCAGACTCCAGCTGGGTGGGCGCATTTCGGGGGCAGTGGAACTCAGGAGAGCGCAGCGCTGATTGGACAGCAGAGCTGTATAAATTGCCGCAGTGCCGTATTTCTCTCTTTCGTGGAGATTTAGTCCAAACCCCAATGCGGTCTGAACAAACTGCCCAGGGCCGTCATACGAGAGAGCCATCGCGCACAGGACCCTCTTATTTACAATGAAGGAGAGAAGAATCAGCCAGCCTTTGGTAATGCGTTGTAAGCTGGTTTTAGTAGGAGAAGTGCAGTGCGGGAAAACCGCAATGTTGCAAGTCTTAGCCAAGGACTGTTATCCAGAGGTATGTCCTCCTCTCTCTTACGTATTCACGGAGCGCCTATTGATGTGTATGTTCGCTAGTATTGCACTTGGATGCTTGCTTATGTCATTATGCAACCATATAGTGTGGCTATTACGCACGGTGTTTGATTAGCCTGTATATTCATACAACATAACATTAAGATGTTACTTCATCTATCTTTCTCATGTGAGTTGTGCACGTGTTGACGCTGGGGGGAAAATCGACGCTTTTGCAACAAACAACCATAACCTGTGATATATACTGACGCTAAATAACGTTTTAAACGAAGTGTTTCTAAGTTAAGTAAATAAGTCATTGATTAACGGCTTTTATTTCGTTTCCCCCGACACAGACATACGTCCCAACAGTGTTTGAGAACTACACAGCTGGACTGGAATTAGAGGAGCAACGTGTCGAGCTCAGTTTATGGGACACGTCAGGTGAGAGAGAAACTGACCGACTAACAGCCGTACAGCGGTGATATTGTTTTACGTAATAGAGCATTTAAACTGATGAACACATTTGCACTCAGTGTTTTTTGCTAATACAGTTTAATACACAAAAATTAAAATTATGTTATCATTTACTCGTTCTTAACTTGTATGACCTTTTTCTATTAAACACAAAACATTTTTTACATACAGTGAAAGTAAACGCTCTGACGAACGTGGCTCTTATTCATTCCAATATTACTATAGTTTTAGTCAGTGGCGTCCAGTGTTATTTTGGACCCTGTTTACTTTTACCATATGGACTAAGACGAATAAAACAAACATAAACAACTTTAATGTGAAGAGTACTGTAAATGTTCAGCAGAGCAGTTGTAGCTCTAATTTTGTGCAATGTAAAAATAATATTATAATTCATATATATCAAATATGCACTCATTGTAGTAACGTGTTGCTGATTGATTATTTATTGTCTTGTTTTGTTCTGTGATATCTTACACTCTAAAAATGCTGGGTTAAATACAACCCAGCGCTGGGTGAACTACAGACAAACTCAGCGAGTGGGCTGTTTTGACCCAGCAGTTGGGTTAAATGTTTAACCCAACCTTCTGGGTAGTTTTATTTAACACAACTATTGCCTAAAATTACTATATTTCTTGCTTAAAATTACCTTGGAAATGACCATTTATTAATGTCCAATAAATGAACATTTATTATAAGTTCAAAAATAATACTTAAATAAACATTTTTTAAATGGCTTATTAATAAATGTTCACATTTAGATTATTACTGATGTAATTATGTCTCTGATTTTTAATTTACAACCTGGGTTCATTTTTTAAGCCAGCAATATAGCAATTTTAAACAATAGTTGAGTTAAAAACACTACCCAGAAGGTTGGGTTAGACATTTAACCCAACAGCTGGGTCAAAACAACCCAATTGCAATGTTTAGAGTGAACTGTCTTCAATGCATCATATGTTGCATTACAATTTTCCAAATTAAATTTAGAATAGATTTGGATTCATCTTTACTATGTTTTGTTTGAATTAATTACAATAGCAAACCTTCACCTCACAAAATCATTTTCTGCAAATCATCCACATGCTTTAGGTTGTGTGGATTCCCGACTATCGTGTTGACTGTTATTGGGCTAGTAGGTCAGTTAGACGTTACAGGAAAGACACACTATCAGCACCTGAGCCCTGAGTCAGGGAACACAAGCTGACATGTGTGAGGATGCAGTAAGTGGGTGAGAGGGTCTGGCAGCTGCAACACCTGAGACCGACCCTCAAGCGTCAGACGCTGGCGGCGTGCCACCTTTACCTTCTGTCTGCCTCTGGATCAGACGAGATAGACAACTGGTTAATAAAATAATCTGGGCAGTGTAGGACAGCACAAGGTTTTGACATGTTTTGGAATGTCTCATTGCGGCACACAAAGCCTTTTCAATGACGTAGGTGGCTTTTTAGAGATACTGTTTTTTTTCTCTTTTTTGAAATAGATTATACTGTTCGAGTGCCTGTGGTTTTGTCTATCAGATTCATTTGGGCAGGGAATGTTTAGACTGCGTGTTTGCACATTTATCTGATTAGAAGTCTTATTAAGATTATAGGCAAGTAGTAGAAAGCTGTAGTTCAATGCCTTATCTACATTCTTGTCTAGTAAAAAGACATGGAATGTTCTTCTGATAGTCTAATTTCTTTAGTCAGGATTCATGGAGCTTTAAGGGTAAAAAGACATCTCTTAAAGGAATAGTCCACCCAAAATTGTAAATTCTGTCATCATTTATTCACCCTCATGTGGTTTCAGAATTTCTTCTGCAAGAAAAATATATGCTTTAAGAATGTCCAGACAAAAAACAGTTCAAACAATCAACAGTTCAAAACAACACTGAGGGTGAATGAGTGATTTTTTTTGGGGGGGGGGTGAAGTGTCCCTTTGCTCTCCTGAAAATTATTACTGTTCTCATACCAGTTATATACCAAACCGTCCCATCTTTTATAAAATNTGTCCAGACAAAAAACAGTTCAAACAATCAACAGTTCAAAACAACACTGAGGGTGAATGAGTGATTTTTTTGGGGGGGGGGTGAAGTGTCCCTTTGCTCTCCTGAAAATTATTACTGTTCTCATACCAGTTATATACCAAACCGTCCCATCTTTTATAAAATATAAATCATTATCTTTGTAAACTCTGTTGGCTTGTTTTAATTTTTTAAAGAACATCATGCCCTTTCCAAATGCCCTTATTTATAGCTGCTGTTTTAAAGTAGATTAATCTTTGTATAGTTCTAATTTGTGAATGTGTAGTTTTAACATGTGAGTGTATAGTTTTAACATTTTTAAATCCCATAGCTGCTGTCATACTGCATGTCGAGTGAAACCAAGGTTCTTCAGGGTCATGTTACGTGGCATGTTGTGTAACATATCAGTCAGTGATGCCTGATGAATCTGAATCTGTGTTAATTGTCATGCCTGACTGCTTGACTGAGTGCCTACTTACTAGAATGAGCGATGGGATATTGCTTTTCTCTAATAGGTGCTTAATATGGGAGGGTATTTAGTTATTCAAAACCTCACAATGAGGTAATTAAGATTTTTCACCTGGAAACTAGGACATTTTGCTAGCAAAATACAGTATTTCAGCCTTGTTTCAAAATGGTACTTTTTAATTTGTTCATACTAAAGACAGAATTACTTTTTTTTTCAGCTGATACAACGCATTTTTACATGGATAGTCTAGATTAACAGTTGTTCTGTTTCTGCTTTCGAGCCACTACTACTACTACTAATAATAATAAAATAATAATTTGTATTATTATAATGTAATTATTTAAGAAACAACAGCAATTAAAGGGATAGTTCACCCAAAAATGAAAATTATCACATGATTTGCTCAACCTCAAGCCATCCTACGTGTATGTCTTTCTTTTTTCAGACAAATACAATTGCAGTTACATTAAAAATGTCTAAGCTTTATAATGAAAGTGAATGGGTGTTAATATTCAGTACTCCAGAAAAGCCCAATGAAGTGCACCCATCCATCATAAAAAAAAAAAGTGTTCCACATGGCTTAGGGGTTAATAAAGGCCTTCTGAAGTGAAACGTTGCATTTTTGTAAGAAAAACATCTATATTTTAAAGTTGCAAACCGTAATCTCTAGCTTCGTATATGCATTCACAAGAGCGGCATTCCAGAGGATGACATTAGATGTAAGAAAAAATGCGGAAGCGCAAAGGAGAGAGCAAAACAAAACACCGGTCACAAATTAGAAGTACAAAATGAGGATTTGTAAAGAAAAAATGTCAGAAGATTTCGAAATACGACAGGAGGAGACTGGTTTTCCTTTGCTGTAAACAAAACTTGGTTCTCACAAGACTAGCATATTCTCACCTACATCATCCGGTGGAACGCCACTCTCTCGCAATTGTGCGTATGACAGTTAGCGAAAGCTAGAGATTATAGTTGATAAAGTGTTCAATTTTAATATTTTTCTTACAAAAACACAGTGATTCACTTCAGGAAGCTTTTATTAACTCCCTGAGCCGTGTGGAGCACTTTTATGATAGATGGATGAACTTTATTGGACTTCTATTAGACTATTGAATATTAACACCCATTCACTGCCATTATAAAGCTTGGAAAAGCCAGGAAGAGACTTTCTTTTGTCTGAAAGAAGAAAGTCATAGACACCTAGAATGGCTTGAGGATGAGCAGATCATAGGGTAATTTTCATTTTTGGGTGAACTATCCCTTTAAGAAGAACAACAACAACAAACAACCAACCATCACTTCCAAGTAAAAGGTCAAAACATCTACTGAACATGTGATAACAGGTTGTGAATGAACTCTTAAGCAAGGACGACTTCCTGTCTATGCTTATTTTAGTTGAAGGTATTTCCTGCTCTGCATTTTATCTAAACGCACTGCCTTATTGTGGAATGTTAAAAACACTTAAATGGAATTTCCCAGTCATACTGACCTAGAAGAGCGAAACAACACTGGAAAAACCTAATCTAAACTGAATCCAGATCAGAAGTAAAAAGGGTAACCGTGAAGGAAAATACATTTCATCATGCACAACAGCTTACTCAGAATCTTGCATGTAAGATCAGAGCTTGAGAAGCCAATCAAACAGCTCCCATCTATTCCCTCATTAAGCCTGTTAGGCTTTGTTAATTGTGCACAGCCTCGTTAGGCGACAACGCGCAGGAGGAACACTGGCAGAGCGGTAGATGCTCGTGCACCCACATGCAAACACTCATCAGCATACGTGAACAAACACACTCTAATCACGACTAATTACAGAAGCTTTAATTGAATTTGCTCATCTGGCTCTCGCTGCTCCAGGCATCTCTTCACACACTCTTCAGATCAAAGAGGAGACGGGCATGAGAGGCTGCAACTGAGCCTTTGACAGGGCCTGGTGCGGACCACTCCTGTAGCTTTTATCATTAGAAATTTGATTCAAGAGGAATATACAGTATTTATAATTTGTTTTTCAAACAGTAGTTACGGTCAGGTGTCAAGAGCAATTGCTACCTAGTATAACAGATACAGCGAGATGTTTTACCATTGAGCTTCACATCTGAACAGATCCATGACCCCTCACACAGTAGATCTACAACTCAAATATTTTTATATGTCACAAATAATGTAATTAAAAACTATAAAATAATCTTTACAAAATATATACAGCTGAGTTTGAATTAAACATTAAAAATTTAACCATTTAAAAGGATAGTTCACCCAAAAATGAAACTTCTGTTAATTACTCACCTACACGTCGTTCCAAACCTACAACGGCATTTTAGTGCCACCTTAAAAAAAAAAATAAGATTAAGAGATTAAAGTCAAAATATTTTGAGAAAAATAGTCAAAATTACAAGAATTAAGTCGTGGCAATTAGCCTATGTTGCACATGCAAATGATTGGGATCACTGGAAGAAATCACTGGTGGTCTGGCAAATGATTTGAATGTGACCCTGGACCACAAAACTAGTCATAAGGGTCAAATTTTCGAAATAGACATTTATACATCACCTGAAAGCTGAATAAATAAGCTTTTCATTGATGTATGGTTTGTTAAGATAGGACAATATTTGGCCGAGATACAATTATTTTAATATGTAGAATCTGAAGTTGCAAAAAAAAAAAAAAAAAATCAAAATATTGAGAAAATCGGCTTTTAAGTTGACCAAATAAAGTTCTTAATAATGCATATTACTAATCAAAAATTAAGTTTTGGTATATTTACAGTAGGAATTTTACAAAATATCTTCATGGAACATGATCTTTACTTAATTTACTAATGACTTTTGGCATAAAAGAAAAATCTATAATTTTGACCCATACAATGTATTTTTGGCTATTGCTACAAATATACCCCAGCGACTTAAGAGTGGTTCTGTTGTCCAGGGTCACATATGTGGAATTATTAGTAGAATCATACCACGTGTCATGTACTCGCAGGGACAGTTTGCTTGGAAGTAATATTTCATGTCTTCGAATGCATTCATTATTTGTAGTGTGCCAGCCACCCAATAATAGCGATAAGCTTTGTGCTTTTGGTACTTTTAATATAAAACAAAGTCTCAGCTTTGAAAATCTGTCAATTTTATAGCAAAATACATACTTTCTTCAATACATACAATGTCTTACAATAAAGTGTTTTTCAAACTCTTTCGCCTCAGTTTAAGTGGCATGACAAACATCTTCTTGAATACAATGAGACATTTGTTTCATTAAACTCTATTGTTTTCTTTGTGAAAATTCCACCACCCTACTCCATAAGAACGTCTGTGGCATCCAACCTTTCATTCCTCGCATGTAATTAATTATAAACAGCAATAAAATGTTCTAAAGGTTAAAGTGGGCTCCAACTCGTTAACTTATGTTATCTTTTCTAAGATAAATAATGTTAAGTGACTATTCACAAGCTGTTTTATTCACAGTATAATAAATGAGTGGAAATAATATTTCACATCTTTGAATGCATACATTATTTGTATCGTGCCAGCCACCCAGTAAATTGCAATAAGCTTTGTTCTTTGTTGCTTTTAATATAACAAATTCTGTCAGTTTTTAATCGCAAAATACAAATTATAAATGTGTTTATTACAAGTTATAGCAGGACATAAATGTGAAGGAACATCAGAAGGCATGAAAAAAAACAGTAGAGCATATTTTAATGAAACTAATGCAGCTTAAACTCACGCCACATTGAGGATGAAAAACACATTGTAAGACATTGTATTTCGCTATAAAACTGACAGAATTTGAAAGTTGAAACTTTGGAATTTCTCCCAGTGCTCCCAATCCAGGCCAACTGCATGCACAATATAGGCTATACTCTCAAAATATTATAACTTTAATCTCAATTGCTACGACTTAATATTCATATTTTTGACTCTATTGTTGAAATATTTTGACTATTCTCAAAATATTTCAACTCTACTCTCATAATATTTCAACTACATTCTCAAAATATTTCAACTACATTCTCAAAATATTTCTAATTTCTTCTCAAAATATTGTGCCTTTATTCTCGTAATTTTGACCTTCTTAAAATATTACTACTTAGATTTTTTTTTACAATTTTTAACATAGCACTGAAACACCATCATACAAACCATAAGGCCCATAAGACCTTTGTCTGACCTTTGCGTTTATCTTTGGAACGCAAATTAAGAATTTAATTTCTGATGAAATCCGAGAGCTTTCTGATCCTGCATTGTTACGAGAATACTTTTTGTGCGCAAAGAAAACAAAAATTATTATTTTTTCCCAACAATTTCTTCTCTTTGACGCATGTTCACGACAGTACCACAACGCTGATGTAAACAATTTTACACATGAACTATTTTAACAATGTCCTTGCTACCTTTCTGGGATTGAACGTGTCAGTTGCGTTGCTGTCTATGCAGGGTCAGAAAGCTCACAGATTTCATAAAAAATATTGTAATTTGTGTTCTGAAGATGAATGAATGTCTTACAGGTTTGGATCGACAAGAAGGCAAATAATTAGTAACAGAATCTTCATTTTTGGGTGAACTGTCTCTTTAATATATATAATGTATTTTTTTTAAAAAATGCAAGATAAGATATGATTATATGACTTTTTAACCAAGTTTTACTGATGCTTCAGTTGAACTAAACCTCATTTCTGTTTGCAAGCTAATTAATTTGACAATGGCAACACATTTAAAGCAGTTAAATTAGAATTAATTTGTTACAATGGCCTTACTGTTAAGAACTGTACTGTCTAGTGTGCATAAACAGTGATATCAGGCCTGAAGATTCTTTGTTTTGTCTCATCACATCTCTCTTCCCTTTCTGCTTGTAAACCATATATTCTCTGTCTAAACGTAGTGAGCTGAGTCACTGTCTACATACAGCAGTAGTACGTGACCCAGAGAGGCTTATACAAAACCCAGCATCCGAGCTGAAAGTCGATACTCTAATAAGCACAAATACATGGATATTAGGCGAAATGCGCCTTTAATGGACTTGCTTTATTTTCTATCGACTTAGAGCCATAGTATGAGAGTGTTTATGTGTGCATCCTTCAATGCCGTTGCCGTAGTTACGGAATGTGATGAGGTTCGGTGTGCGCAGGGGACAAGACCTCCTCGGCAACCCATTCTGTCAATAAAGGAATCTCCGAGATTCGCCCACACACATGCACACACCTGTTACGAGAACTGCCATACGATCGCTATTTACGTTACTCAACCATCGGCAAATCCCCCTCACCGCTTTTGATCTTCCATATTCAGTCGCATTTACTTCTCTATTACAAGCATTTTATTTGACGCCAAGTTTCCATTATTAATGTTCATCGTGTGGTTGCTTCTGCAGGTTCACCGTATTATGATAATGTCAGGCCTCTCTGCTACAGTGATGCAGACGCTGTTCTGCTCTGCTTTGATATAAGTCGCCCAGAGACCGTCGAAAGCTCTCTGAAAAAGGTGAAGGTTCTCATTTAACTTGTTTTCCAGTTAAAGTATCCTTAAGTAAACTTAAGAAGCAACACTGCATAAAATATTAAGACTTTACAGAAAATATTTAAGTTAGTAATTCATTTTTTAATTAGTTTATTTTGTCTCATTGCACAGACAGATTTTTTGTAACTTGGTTTAAGTATAAACAAAAGAAATGAAAGAAAAAAATGAAAGTGCAGTAAGACAAAATAATAAAGATACAAACTATCAAAACAAGTCTTAAAGGGATAATGTAACCAAAAATGAAAAATTGTGACCCTGGACCACAAAACCAGTCATAAAGGTCATTTTTTTATTTGAAAGCTGAATAAATAAGATTTGCATTGATGTATGGTTTGTTAGGATAGGACAATATTTGGCTGAGATACAACTATTTGAATATCTAGAATCTGAGGGTGCAAAAAAAAAAAATCGAAATACTGAGAAAATCGCCTTTAAAGTTGTCCAAATGATTACTAATCAAAAATTAGGTTTTGATATATTTACAGTAGAAAATTTACAAATTATCTTCACGGAACATGTTCTTTACTTAATATCCTATTAATTTTTGCCATACAAGAAAAATCGATAATTTTGACCCATACAATGTATTGTTGGCTCTTGCTACAAATATACTCATGCTACTTATGACTGGTTTTGTTGTCCAGCGTCACAACTGTGTCATCATTTACTCACCCTTATGTCATTTCAAACCTGTATGACTTACTTTCTTCTATTAAAAATAATATATCTTTTTTGTGCACATAATGAAAATCAATGTTGCCTTGGACCCCATTGACTTTCATTGTAAGGGCAAAAACCACAAAAAATGGTTTGGGTAAACTATACCATAGTGTTGCTTCTTAAGTAAAAATACTTCTTAAAGGGAACCCTAGATATTAAGTGTTTTATGGCTTAATATAATGTAAATTATGTCCTTTACTATAATATGTAGTAGGAAACCCATGAAATATTTATACTGTTTAAAAAAAAAAAAAACATTATTTTGATGATGAATGGTTGCACTCAGTGAGCTACTGCTGCTACCTGTTGCATTTTTTTACCACAATATAACAAAAAAAACATAAATAAAAAAAAATATATATATATATATATATTGATACAATGCCACATTGTGCAGCTTTTTTTGTAATTTTCAGTCGAAGGACAACAGGAGAAGCGATGTAAGTCTTTACTGCTTTTTCTAGTGATAAAAAGAGGAGAAAATAATGGGAAGATGCCTGTGGATGAATAAAACTTCCTAAAGACCTACATCTTTGTTCTCTCCACTTTAGCCCTGATGCCTTTGAGGCTTTTAGTCGACCACAGCTACTGAAAAAGCTTAGAAATAGCAGAGACAGAAAAACGCTAGATGCCATCCTGGCAGGATGTAAACATGCCGACGCTTGTCATGACGGCGCAGCCACTGAAGGAGTTTCTCAGCATGGATTTCACTCGATATCCAGGGGTGTTTAGCCTCCTATTGAGAAAAAAAAAATGATGGTACGGCATTTGGTTTAAGCCTTCGCTCATATCCATCACCACCTGTAAGCTCTTTCAGTAGCTGTTGTCTACTAAAATCCTCAAAAGCATCAGGGCGAGTGGAGAGAACAAAGACTTGGGTCTTTAGAAGGTTTATTCATCCACAGGCATCTTCCCATTTTTTTCTCCTCTTCTTATCACTATGAAAGCATTGGAGACTTACATCGCTTCTCTTGTTGCCCATCAACAATGTGGCATTGTATCAGTACTTTATTTTCCAAGTTGTGTTGCGGTAAAAATAGCAACAGGTAGCGCCAGTAGCTCACCAAAGTACAACCATTTGACATCATCAAATGTTGCATCATTTTGCAACATACTGTATTTCAGTAAGAGATATAATTTACATTATATTAAGCCATGCAAGCCTTAATACCCGGGGTTCCTTTTAAGAAAATGATTTCTGCAGTATGTTAACAGCTCTCTCCCTGCAGTGGAAAGCGGAAATCATGGATTTCTGCCCCAGTACTCGAATAATCCTAGTCGGCTGCAAGACGGACCTGCGAACTGATGTTTGCACACTGATGGAGCTGTCCAATCAGAGACTGACACCCATTTCCCATGAGCAGGTCAGTCGATCGCACCCGCCCTGTGTAAACTAGACTCCTCGCTTCTCTTTTCCATCTCTGACTGCATTCTATCTATCTTTCTATATGCAGGGCACCTTGTTGGCGAAGCAGGTAGGAGCAGAGGTGTATCTGGAGTGCTCCGCATTCACATCAGAGAAGAGCATCCACAGCGTGTTCCGCTCGGCGGCACTAACATGCCTCAACAAACTGCAGCCCCCCATAAAGCAAAGTCCAACTCGTCGGCTGTCCAAACGCCTCCTTCACCTGCCTAGCAAAGCAGAGCTCCTGACCTCCTCCTTCAGCAAGGAGAGAACCAAGAGCTGTTCCATCATGTGAGCTGTATGTGCGTCGCACAAGCTCCCGAAAAAACATATTTTCGCTCTTCGAAAGGGTTGTTTGGGGGGGTTTGAGAGGAGGGGAGGTCATGACCTTTCATGACCCCTCCCTCTCTCAACACTTATGTTGTTCTTCTTCCATTCTGACACCCTACCTGCAAACACACTCATCCCTACGACAAAGAGCTGCTGCCATTGTTCAAGGTTTTCGGCTGTTACACATCCTAGTATCGATTGAGTTCCCTTTACCAGCATATGGCTTTACATGAACTGCATTTTGTATCAATAATCAATCAGTCAGACAAAGAAGGAAATGCAGCGAACGCTGGACGCTGTCGGATATTTTTGTGGGTAGTCTTATTTGTTAGCGTGCATACATGTATGGGAATCTGGGTTGAGCTGTGAACGTAATTTAATATTTAAAGAAAGAGGATGTGTTTGTGTTACACAGTACGCACTTTAGTGAACGTGGATGTGATTTTTGAATGGAAAGTGAGAGGATGATTGAATACAGGTTGGCATTAGTTCTGTTTCAGTACAGAATTATGCTTTGCTTGAAGTCTCTGGCACTGATCTACAATGTGAGATCATAAGGGGAGGAGCCAAACAAGATTTTATGTCCGGCTAAAAAAAGGCGGACAGTCTTATAAATCTGCTAGATGAAGCATCCAATCACATTTGTACAATCCAGATGTATTGGACATGCTGACACACTCTTTCACTCTCTCTCTCTCATCTCTACTGTAGTCCTTCATGCGCTTTCTGCCCCTAGAGAATGGGTCATAAATCTCAGCCAATGAGAAGCCTAGCACTGCCCGGGCCATTTCTGAGTATAGCGCAGGAGTTATTGCCACAAAAAACCCTTCCAGATGTTCCAGCCGTTCTTTTTTTAGAAAACAAGATCTTTCACTGAAGTAATTTTAGAGATGGACTGGAAAGGTCATGGGGGATTACAAAGGGACATAGCAGTCCACCAAAACTGATCAATGTTGCATAAGCGAGAAGATAATTTTAAGTTTACAGTAGTCTTAAAATCTGCCACAATTCTCAATAACAGGCCTGTAAAGAGCTGATTCTCTTGTTATGTGGGGAACTTACTAGTTATTCTCGGGATTGGACATTAGATTGCATTATAATTTCAGTGATTCTCATGCTTTCGGTCGGATCACTGTCACAGAGGACTCTACTCTCATCCTAAACCTCATTCTGGTAATCTCTGGTAAACCCCTGGTTGTGTAATGCTTAATCATAAAACAACCAAATCCTCCCTTTGGGCTTATAAACTTAGAAGTCAGACGAGACAGCATTACGAAGAATCTGACCTCAGAATAACTTCCAACCCAATAGTTCAACAGATTTAATATGATCAAAGTGATTTGGGGAATAATTTACACTACCGTTCAAAAGTTTGGGGTAGGAGTGGGCAATATGACCACCAGTGACAGTATGTCACCTGTGTCACTATTAAAAAAAAAAAAAAAAAAAAAAAAAACACACACACACACACACACAAATAGTGAGAGACTTAAACAGTGAGAGACTTAAAAAGTATAAGAAACTAATTTNGTATGTCACCTGTGTCACTATTAAAAAAAAAAAAAAAAAAAAAAAACACACACACACACACACACACAAATAGTGAGAGACTTAAACAGTGAGAGACTTAAAAAGTATAAGAAACTAATTTCAGTAGAACAGATAAATAAGAAATGCTACATACATTGTATAAAGTAATCAAATATATAAAAACACTGCATATTCTTCGCTGTGTAAATTAAATTAATATTTTTTCTTAGTAAAGTTACAAAAGTGATTTAGTCAAGAACAAAAAGAGAGTTTGATTAACATGAATAAAAGACAGCAGGAATATTAGACTGCTATCACTTTAAGAGCTACCCGGATCCAGTACACTGTTACACAAGTGTTTTCTTTCTCAGCTGTTTGCTTTCACTTAAGACATAAATTACTGTGTTTATGAGAATACTTACAAAGACAGGCATTTTGACACATACAGGTGTGTGTATTTAGCCGTTCAAGGCCTATAAAGTGGCAAAAATAACTGTTCGATACTCCTGCACTCTAGGTGCACCATCTTCACCCAGTTTGGGGTCAGTAAAAGCTACAGCTAAAAAAATTCAGCGTTGCCATGACAGGAATAAATTTAATTTTTAAATGTATTAAAATAGTAAACGGTTATTTTAAATTGTAATAATATTTCACAACACTACCATTTATATTGTCTTTTTGATCAAACGGATGCAGCCTTGGTAAACATAAGAGACTTCTTTCAAAAACATCAAAAAATAAATAACCAACTCCAAATTTCTGAACGGTTGTGTATGCATGAGTTAGTTTTTCCCATTCCCATTATTTCAACTTTTTTAGGGGGGTTGCCACAAAAACTGATATCCAAATTACATGTCACATTAGAACGCTTTGCAGGTCTAACAGGTTATTAAGCATGAAATCTGATCTGAAATCTGAAATTTATTTTTAAAAATGATGGGTAATTTTCACTAATTTAATCCAAAATGTTGTAGCACTGAATATTGTGAAAACATTCAGTCAAATCTAAATTTGATTCATCACCATCTAGAGAATGAGAATGAAAATACTGTACATATAAGCTGGTCTTGCCTTAACCACACATTTGTACTACTTTGTTATTATTATACCACTGACTTTGTAAATTCTCTCTAGTTCATCTGAAAGAAACTTTTGGAGGTTGTTCATCACTTCATGCTACACGTAACGATCGCCAATTCTACATTGTTGCTTAGCAACAGACAAGTCAGTTAAGCTGGACTACATGTCCGAAAACCACTCGAGAGAAGTTGAGAGAGAGAACTGGTGTAAACAAAGTGCATATAAGGACAAGTTTTCTCACTGTAGCATAACAAATGGCTTTTCATGGCTATAGTTTATAGTTCAAAACATGAATCATCTTACAGACCATCATCTTGATATGAATTTGTTACTGTTGTCTGGTTTAGTAGCACTCTTATATGTTATATGTTTGATGTGGTGGACCTCCACAATCTTCCTTTTGTTACTAAAGTCTGGACGTACATACGTTGTGCATAATCAGTTTTGTACAGCCCTTTAAATGAAGTCTGTGAAGCAAACGAGTTCAAAACAGACAGTATGATTGTGTGTGCAATGTAACTGTAACTTATTAATAGTTGATTATTGCTGGTTCTGTTTTATTCTTTAGTTTCAGACAATCTATTTTATATTGAATATTGTTTATTGTTTATTTTCCCTCGTCTCTGATGTCACGTGTCACTCTTAAATTAATTAAAACCTGGATTTGGTCAGTAAATTATGTGAATGTTTTCTTCGTTTTAGTCCCAGCACTCATTAGGAGAAAATCTAAAAATATTTAGCATTTTTATAACCGCTTTTTACATGTTAAGACTTGCAAATTCAGTGGCAGTCCAAAATATAATAAGAAAACTGATGTTGATGATGATGTTTAAAGAATCAGTATATGCATGTAACATAAAAATGAAATAAATAAGATGAAAATGTTTTCCAGCAATCTCTATAAAAAGAACTGTACATCCATAAAAAAAA
>JAHKKF010521145.1:2618-17493 GCA_019740295.1 Labeo calbasu | reverse complement strand
AGCGAGCTCACATTTTCTATCCTATGATTCAACAGTAAAAGAATCAAAAAAGAACTTCTTTACACAACACATTCTCAGTCTGTTTGATGAAGAAACACTGCATCTGCACATGTGACTAAACAAGGCAACATATGGTGTCGTTCTTTGATTGAGATTTAAAAGGACATCACTTTATTTCAACCTGCTGTTCATGTAGACTTGAGAAAGCCAGAACAGTACTTCAGAAAGAATTCAGCTCTTTTGCTTATACTGTACGACAGCAGGCGGTACAAACATGTACAGTGTTTCTCTGCAGCAATACACACACGCTCTCAGAAAATCTTGTATAATTCATCAATCTCAAACTCAGCGATCCCCAAAGGAAGACGCTCTATTTCTAATGCAACCACTCAGGCCGATGACTTGTTTCTCTACAGTGGTTCATGCCAGGTGTATGGAGCTTGAGATGGAGCTTTCTGTGTGTTTAATATATTTAAAAGAAGAGCAAGAGGAATCAAAGACACAACATCACTTCATGCTCGGGAGCTCTATTCCTTCAATAATGCATCTTGCAGATTTCTACATTTTTAATGAGGGATTACAGATTTTCAGAATATTCCTCTCTTATCATGAGCCCATGTCAACCCATAGAAAAATGATACTGGACTTAAGCAACACTATTAGAAAGAGCTTAAATTAAATCACCTCAGTCTTTTCCAAATATCGAATGACAAGACGAAGGATTCATCTTTTTTTTTTTTCCTGTACATTTCTTTTTTTTTTAACTTTGATATTACTATTTATATACTATTTTAGCATTTATGATATTATTTTGGATTAGCTTTTACGGTCATATTTTCAGTTTTCAATTTAATTGAAAAAGTTAGAGTGCGACATGCTGAAGGACTTCTTTTTTTAATGAAAAAAAATCTGAAATTTTGAATGAAATCAGTTCAGTTAGTGGAGGAGAAATAAGTAGAAATGGTGTTATTTTAGTACTATTGGTTATATACTATGAGAGTATTTATCAATATTGTGAATTAGCTTTTATTTTTATATTCATAGTTTTTTTTTTTATTTTACTTTAAGTTTTTATTAAAAACAGGAAGTGTTTCTATTCTATTTTTTTTAAATATTTTAATTAATTTTTATTTATTTATTTGGCTAATACTATTTATATATTTATTAAATAAATACAATAAATAAAATAAATACATTAAATAAAAACAGTTTAAATATATTTATTTATTTCATTATATTTTAATTAATTTAATTAATTCTATTAATTATTTTTTATTTATTTACTTTTTTAAAAAAAATAGCCAATAGTTTAGTTTAGTCAGTTTAGTTAGATGGAGGAGGTATTAGTGGGAAAAGTGTATTTTAGTATAATTTTTTTATATTATTAGAATATTTATTAATATTTTTAATTTTCAGTTTTCATATTTTCTTATATTTTATAGTTTATAAATATATTTTTATATTTTATCGTCTTTTATATTTGTATAAAAGCATGATTTGCATGTTTTTAACATGATTAACATGTTAACACTGTTAGTTGCTAACATGTTTTAGCATGATTAACTTGTTTCTAACATGTTGCTTGTATGATTAGCATGTTGTTAGCATAATTCTAGCATGATTAGCATGTTACGCATGTTTCTAGCATGTTTCTAGCATGATTAGCATGTTGTTCGTAAAAAAGTTAACAACCAGTTATTAGTTACATGTTGCTAGTATGTTTCTAACATGATTAGCATGTTTGTAGCATAATTAGCATGTTTCTAAAGTGATTAGTATGTTAATATGTTGCTAGCATGTTGTTAACATAGCAGTTTTCATATTTTCTTATATTTTAGAGTATTTTTATATTTTAAAGTCTTTTATATTTGTAAATTTGTTTTGTTTCCCTGTTGGAAAAAAAAAAATAGCATATGCTGGTTAGGTAGGTTTTGATGCTGGGATTCTGGTTTTAGCTGGTTTATGCTGGTCCTTTGCTGGTTCATGCTGGCTCTTTGCTGGTTTAAGCTGGTCCTGGACCAACACAAGACCAGCTAAGGACCAGCATAAACCAGCAAAGGACCAGCATAAACCAGCTAAAACTAAAACCGGCATTAACCAGCATATCAGCCCTGAGTTCAAGATGTTCGTCAACAATATATTTTTTAAATAAATCAAGGAAAGTTAGAGCGGGACATTTTGAAGGGCTGATTATTTTATTTTTATTTATTTTTAAATAGTTTAGTCAGTCAGTTTAGTTAGACGTAGGAGGTATTAGTGGAAACACTATTTTTAGTATCATTATTTTTATACCATTATATTATTTATTAATATTTTAAATTAGCTTTTATTTTATTGTTTATTTATTTAATGTTGTTTGCCAA
Organism: Labeo calbasu; assembly: GCA_019740295.1. Lineage (NCBI taxonomy): Eukaryota > Metazoa > Chordata > Actinopteri > Cypriniformes > Cyprinidae > Labeo > Labeo calbasu. The sequence goes on along the minus strand of JAHKKF010521145.1, from coordinate 15,130 downwards.
GGCAACATTTTTTAAAGTTTTAAGTAAAGTATTTTCATATAGCGTTTGATTGGACACAATTTTGAATATGGCCCTGAGTTCAAGATGAATGTCATCAATATATATTTTTAATAATCTTTATATATTTTAACAAGAAAAAAAGACTCTTCAATGAGTCAAAATAATATTCTTTTTAATTTTATAATTTTGTTGATAATTTATTAGTACACTTCCATATATATGGCCTCAAAAAAGCCACAAAACAGTCCACAAGGTCTAACAAAAATGTCTTCTGTACAAAATGGGACAAAAGCAGGAATATGTCATGCTGCATGACAGTGTTTCATATCCAGGGCTTCCTGAGGGGTTTGAGTAACTCTGTGACATTAGCAAATGGTGTCAGCTGCACAGGAGACACAGGTGTGTGATTGTTTGTGGAAACGGACACAGGTGGTAGTTTGACAGCTTACCTGAGACAGCTGCAAGAGAGACAAACCCATCGCCATAGAACAGACATGAAAAGAAAGACGACACAAGCATTTCATTAATTACGATTACTGCCACTTGACGAAAAACACCAGTGTGGCAAGCGTTGCACAGGTAAGTCCACACACTTTCTTGCAAAAGATTGAAAACTGTGACAAAACGGACTAAAAACACCCTTTGACATCCGAGAGACATTCACTGATGTTTCGATGTTAAAAAAGCCATTATATAAACAGAATACTGGATTTGGTCAGAAAGCACTTAGAAGGACACACACATATAGACTCAGTGATCAAAGAGCACATCTCTCTGTTTGACTTATTTATACACTTCCACTTTTCCGCCATCGCCCCCAGATTCAAGAAAAGACCCCAAAAACACTTTATTAATTAATTAAGGCAGCATTATTCAGCACGCACTGTTGCCGTTTTGAACTCTGAACACTTACGTTTGATTAAATAATGAATAGCTCTCAGTCTGTGGCCTGTTTCATTCGCTCTAGACAGTCACGTTTGAACACAAAGAGCTCATGGGATGAAAACCCTGTCACCATGTGTTGTGTGCTCATACTATTAAAGGATTAGTTCACTTCCAGAATAAAAATTCATGTCGTTCTTTCTTCAGTTGAAAAGAATTTAATGTTTTTGAGGAAAACATTCCAGGATTTCTCTCCATATAGTGGACTTCAATGGGGATCAGCGGGTTGAAGTTCCAAAATGCAGTTTCAATCCAGCTTTAAAGGGCTCTACGCGATCCCAGCTGAGGAATATCTAGTCTTATCTAGTGAAACGGTCGCTATGCTTTTTTTAACATAGCCAAAACAATTAAAAAAAAAAAAAATGTCCCTAAGGATTCAGAACGATTAAAAAATTTTGGATTGCAAGATTATTTTATTGAAAATTAAGCTACCTTTTTTTCAAAATGCTCATTACCATATAGTATCTGGACATGCTTTTTACTGTCTAAAAATACTGTAAATGTTCTAGCCTACCCTAGTGAAAAATAAATATACTAAAATGTATTTGACATACACTTATTTTATGCTAAGTTTCCATATTTATGTACTTCATTAAAATATCTTGCAATTGTACTTTTAGTGTACTAAACAGGTATACCTAAAGTCTGACAAATTGGAACAACTAATTTTGTACTTAATGCATTTAATTGCGCAGAAGTAGTGCTGAAGTATAACTTAAGATATACTGAAGTATATTTGACTGTGCAAAAGTGGAACTATTGCAAGTGTACTTTAGGTACTTTAAATATCTTGCATTTAAAGACAATATTATTCAAAGATCATACAAACCTCATCAATAGTGACATTAAAACACACTTTATGCTTAATATTAAGAAATGTGCACTGTCCACAAATAGTACTTCAAATTAAGTTAAACAAATTTTTATATCAGGAAGTCTCAAGCGATATGTCAATAAATATGTTAATAGATTTGAACTATATATATATACACACATATACATACATACATGCATACATACATATATATATATATATATAGTTCACTGTAAACTAACATAAACAAACAATGAACGACTGTATTTTTATTAACTAACATTAACAAAGATTAATAAATAGTGTGATAAATGTATTATTCATTGTTCATTCATGTTAGTTAATACACAAACTAACATTAACAAATGACACTTTATTGTAAAGTGTTACCAAATAAATATATATAAAATACAAAAAAAAATTTCCCCAAGAAAAATATAACTTCTTACGTATTTCATTTGATTTTTCATGACAATTAAGACAATTTTCCCAACAAATTTCCATTACCATAATGCATCATCTCTGCACTGAATTATTTTTTTCAAAACCCTAATTGTTCTCACTTGTGCTTACAAATTATGACTATATTTACTGCATAAAACCTTTCATTCAATTCTATTCCATTTAAAGGAAACATATTATGCCTTTGTATGTAATTTAAGTCTCATTGGCCCAGAATGCAAAGTGAAGTTTCAGCTCGAAATACCTCACAGATCATTTATTATATCATTTTGAAAATATCTATTTTGAGTGGAAGCAAAAGCCTGCTGTTTTCATGCATGTCTCTTTAAATGCAAATGAGCTGCATCTCCCCGCCCCCTTTTCCAGAACAGGGCTGTGCCTTTACAGCTCGTACTTCAGATACTCTGCTATAAAACATCTGTTTGGTTTTGATTATCATGTCTATCACGCTGAAATTATGCGTTGTAATGCCATATCAGATTAAACTTCTCATATAGTGTTTTCTGAGCGGACACATACGAAGCATGCGCAAAGAAAGCAGCTGTCACACAACATGTGAGACACTTTCATGTCTTATTGTGCTTAAACTGTAAAATACACACAAAAACAGTTGGTTATGTCTGTGAAGGTAAACAGCTGGGAAAGAAATTGCATGTTTATATTAGATCTGTGTGGCAGCAGCGTAATATACAGTAAATAAATCAATAAATTCACTGCTCTTTTGTCTCCTCTGAGGCTGGGATAGTGTTTTGTGCTCATCTGTGAAGCCAAAGACAGAATAGTTAGCATGCTTTGCTTGAACTTTTGCCATGGCGTTAGTACTGGTACACTGTTGTCGCTTGCGAAAGCTAAATGGAGGTGCTGTGAGTGAAAACGTGCAGATGAAGGGGCACCAATATTATAATAAGACCCCCTTTTTACGTCATGGGGGAGAGAAATCTGACATGTTTTTTTTCACATGCTTACAGAAAAAGGCTTACCAAAACAAAGTTACTGGGTTGACCTTTTTCACATTTTCTGGGTTGGTGCATGCACCAAGGACCCAATTATAACACTTAGCACATAACATGGAAAAAGTCAGATTTTCATGATACGTCACCTTTAATTTAGCATAAATATATAAAACTTAAATGCAATATAATGCAACAATTTCCAATTTATTTCTTTTGATTTAGGGATGAAATATCAAATATCACCTGAGCATGTTTTTGACAAAATAATATTACTGCACAGCTCATGGCGAACAAGTCAAACCAGAATGAGCAATTTAACCAAAGAACGTATTATGTAAATGAATGTCCTAATTTGATGTGCAAGTACACTCTGACATACTCTCAGGCCAGTATAATAGGCATGATCATTAAGGGATGAGTGTGTCACAAATGGTGAATGAGAAAGGTTAGCCAACTGTAAAATAAAATGAACAAGGCTTTTGAATTCCCCGGGTGACTGAGTTACGTAACTCTACACGGGCTACAACCACCTCCTGTGTCACCTCCTGGCATGCGAGGACACGCTTTGTGACTCACACACACTTCCCAAGAATTCAAAAAAACAACAAGCACAGTGGAACACCTCTCTTATGGGACTGCTATCAAAATTGATACATTGTAACATGTGTTAGGTATCATATCACTAGAGGCCAGTCGCTCCTCTGCGCTATTGTTAGCGCGTTAATAGCGATGGAATGAAATAGTCTGGCATGATATCTAAATCGAGCAGCTGAAAAATATGACATGGAATTTTACACGTCTACATTTTAATCATTACATTAAGCTAGTGTGCTGTTTTTAGTCACTTTTAAAGGGTTAGAAATTAACCTGTGTTTACCTGTGGGGAAGAGATGTTTAGGCCAGGACTCAACAGCTCAAACTTCTCCTGTGATTTGTCCCGAACGAGCCGTGCAGCCTCCTTAAACTCTTTAAACTGCTCGGAGAACTGCACACACAATTACAGATACATAATTAAAAGCTTCATAGTAACTTCACCAAATTTTTTTAACAAATTTCTGTCATGACACTTGACAATGTTAATGAATTTGCTCTTGGCAGAATAGAAGTACTACATTGCTGAATTGCCGCTGCTGTTCGTTATTGCTGTTGCTGTAGATCAGGGATAGGCAACGTCGATCCTGGAGTGCCGCTGTCCTGCAGAGTTTAACCCCAACCCTAATCAAACACACCTGAATTACTAGGGCTACAGGCAGGTGAGTTTTATTTTTTCAGGGTTGGAACTAAACTCTGTGGAACTTCAGGACCAACGTTGCCTATCCCTGTTGTAGATTACTGCTGCTGCTGCAAAGCAAGTACAGGCAATTGCTACTGGCAGTACATATGCAGCTACAGTGCTGTGAGTGTTTAAGACATACTACTGCTGCACATACAGCATATATAATAACCCGTAGCAGATCTATACAGGTGGAGCTGGGGAGGTGGAGGGTTTCAGAGAAACTCTTTGAATTGCTCTAATGCTAACCAACCATTTAAATGTAAAGCAGCTAGGGCTGTGACGGTCGCAATGATGGTTGCCACCGGCAGTACAGCACGTGACGTCACAAACTCTATAACAAGCATGAAATACAGTGTTTCTGCAACAGTTATCCTGCCGTGGCCATGTTTAGTGTCTCCGCCGGCAGCAGTAGCGAGCGCAAGTGCCTTCGCAGCTGCTGGAAGAGATCCGCGTTCATATGCACACAATAGGCTAAAGCTTGCAAAGCTCCGGGAAAAGTAATTACCATGAATGTGTTGGAGGGAAATAAGGACATACTTGAATGAATTATTAATAAACTAGTGTTTTCTGAGCCAGTGTCGCAAAGATGACGATCCTGACTCACCATCTGCTCATTTGACGCGCCTTTAGAGAAATGCATCTCTCTACGGAGTTTTTGTTTTCGATTTGAATTATTTTAGTTTTAAAGTAGTAAAGTAATAATTTAAAGCTTTCTATAGATACATGTAGGATGACTGTAAGGCAAGTATTTGCTGAGTTTCGTTTCATTTTTGTGCAGCGCTCCTGTTCAACACCAAGACATCAGAAAGCGCATTTTGTTTGTTTTCTTTATTTTTACAAAAGCACAACATTTTGTTGATATTGTGTGCACGCAAATAAAATTACACCCTTTACAGTTCCAGATGATACATTACTTTTACCTTTATGAGCAAAGACTATGGCGTATTTTAATTTTTTTTGCAAGTGATTGCGCTGGAGCATCCATGTCCTGCAAAGCGCATTTAGCTTCCACTCTCCAACAAACGATTGTATGCGCATAATAGCGTGCATTTATCTAAGTTAAACGTTTTTTGAAACTGTGACATGCTTAAAGATTTTATTTTTGGCAAGTCGTAATGTTTTGAGAAGGCAAAATTGATCAAACATAAGCTGTGATCAACTCACTGCCTGCCTCTGGTCGCTTTAAAAAGCAAAAACCTTAATTTAACAAACAAAAAATGGATTTGGAGCATCTCGAACTCCATCTCTGCATATTACTGTGAATTATTCTAATGTTCATCTGGGAAAGCAATGTGTGCTATTTCATCAGATTTGTAAGGTAAATCGTTTATAAACCTACACAAACACAGGAGAATACATCAATATCTTTCTCAATATGCTAACTGTTCATCACAATTTCAAAATAAAAGCTCAAACCCTCACTCTGAGTTTTCACATTTTGATGTCCAAATATCCAAGAAATTACAGTAGCTGTTCTGTTAAAAAGAAATGGCCAAATATTAAAGATTAAGTGGACATTTGAATTAAATGTTGGTTAGTCAATATTAAACAAGAATTAGATTGCAAAGTAAAGTGTAAAAACAATCGTCAGGTCGTTGCCGCCATTTGTAATAGTGCATAATGTACATTATAATAGACAGTTTTGGTCAATAAAACCATATGATTACTTCATTTTGATACTTCATTTGAGCAAATTATTACTGCATTTTATTACTTTTTATTACTGCATTTTATTAATTATTACTTTCACCAGCATTCTTTTTCAGCTTGAGCTGTGCAAAAGCAAATGAAAATAAAAATAAACAAATACAATTAAAAAAAAATAATAATAATTCAATTTAAAAAATCATTTTTAATTTAAATTTTGAATTTTAAATTGAAAAAAAACAAACTTTAAAAATAACAAAATGTTTTTAAAAAGTAAAATTTTACGTTTAACATTCAAAATTAAAAACTGTTACAATACAGTAACAGTACTCCAAAATTTGAAACTTTTTTCTCCTGATAATGTAGTGCTGCATCTTGGCTAGGTCATTGTGTAAAAGAGATTTTAATCCCAGAAAGTTTTACCTGGTTAAAAAAAGGACATTAAATTCATATTTTTGAAAAAGAAAATTTAAAATTGTTTAAAAGTTTAAAAATAATTAATTAAAGATAATATTTTAAAACCCAGTGTATTTTTTGTGTTCTAATAAATTAAATAATTTTGCCCGTAAATGTCTCTCTGTTTTCTTTTATTACAGAAACACATCACTTTAAACATTTTAATTACACCCCGACAAGTGGGGAAGTAAATTATGACAATTTTCATTCTTGGGTGATCTATCCCTTTAATAAAACTGTGCTGCAACATGGATTTACCTGCTGAAGCTGCTGCTCTGTGGCAAACCCAAGGCCGTATACTGTGTTGGCCCTGCTGTCCGCCCACTGGCCAAACTTCTGTGAGGTCTTCGTGAAAGTCATATTAGGTGTAATGGTGCTGTTAATAATTGCCTGCATTAGAGCAAAACACAAAAATACCCCCTTTTAATAACATCAAGGTGCAAACAACAAAAACAGCATCCTTTGATTAATAAAACTGCACAACCTGTTGGACGACCTGTAGACGGGGTCTCTCACCTTAGTCCCCCCTACGCTGATAATGCGATAAACGCTCCTGCCGGCATCATAGAAGAAGGAGACTGTGACGGCGTGTTTGCTGGCCGGAATCCAATTTCGTTTAGTGGCCGGGTCAATTTGGAAGACGTGTGCCTTCATGCTGAACAGTGGCTGCTCCCTTCCAGGGAAAAAAATAATATATTCATAACATACTCTGCATTATTTAATTCTATTTTCCATTAGGATGCCACCAGACACATTATTCTGGGGCTGATGTAGGTCGATATAATATCAGAGGTGTGAACAGCAGCACTTGTGACGGGAGTGAGGAGCACCTAATGCAAGGTCAAGTGTGGGACATCAGAGCCAGATCTGATTATGGAGGGGCACGGCCGTGCTAACAAGGCTGTGAAAGGCCCGGCCTGGACTGTCTGACACATCACCTCACCCTCTTATCACCAAATCAACATGAGATGATTATGGACGGATTAATCAAAGATGAATTTCTGGCTTGTGAGAACGGCTCAGACTCTACACTGTTCATTGCTGATGAAAACAATGGGATAACCTTTGAGCAAGGCATGTGAATAGATGTATCTGCTGAATGATTAGAAAGTTCAAAAGAACAGCATTTAATTAAAGGCGAAGACCACTTCCAGAACAACAATTTACAGATAATGTACTCACCCCCTTGTCATCCAAGAGGTTCATGTCTTTCTTTCTTCAGTCGTAAAAAAAAAATACTTCCAAAATGCAGTTTAAATGCGGTTTCAAACGATCCCAAATGCAGTTGTAAACGATCCCAGCCGAGGAAGAAGGGTCTTATCTAGTGAAACGATTGGTTATTTTCATATAAAAAATACAATTTAAATACTTTTTAATCTCAAACGCTCGTTTTGCTCTGCCTGAACTCTGCCTGAGTTTTTTGACATACCCTAACTGTCATAAACAGGAAAAAAAACGAAAAAATGAGCGTCTGAGATTAAAAAGTATATAAATTGTATTATTTTTCTGAAAATAGCCTATCATTTCGCTAGATAAGACCCTTCTTCCTAGGCTGGGATCGTTTACAACCACATCGTTTGAAGCCGCATTTAAACTGCATTTTGGAAGTTCAAATTCGGGGCACCATAGCAGTCCACTATATGAAGAAAAATCCTGAAGTGGTTTCCTCAAAAAACTATTTCTTCACGACTGAAGAAAGAAAGACATGAACATCTTGGATGACAAGGGAGTACATTATCTGTAAACTGTGTTGTTCTGGAAGTGGACTTCACCTTTATATATACCGATTATTGACCTGGCTGATTATTGGTGCCGATATTAAGCATTTTTATGGTTATCAGTAATTTTCAAAACCAATTTGCCAATAAAATTCATTTAAAAGCATTTAAAGAAAATTTTTGTTAGAGCCCTTGTTATTATTCATTATGACATTCATTTTCATTTTTACATCAGATGTATATCGGTTTTAAAATATCGGTTATTGGTATGCCTGATTTGTAATAATCAGTATCACATCAGCTCTGAAAAGCACGTATCAGTTGACCCCTAGTACATTTACATTAATCCATTTTGTGCATGCTTTGCTCCAACCTGAAACACTGCGCTAAAAATAAAATTTTTTAGCAGGAAAAAAAGTCCTACAGACCTCAAACTTTTGAACGTTAGTGTACCTATTCATTCAAGTAAATCGCAACAAGGAACAGGACATATGCGGTCTAGTTTTTAGAAATGTGTAAGGGGCCGTTCACATATCGCGCCTAAAAACGCGTGGAAAACGCTAGGCGCGCCGATTTCTCCTTTTCAAAGCGCTCTGTGGCTTGCGCTCCCATGGCGTCTGCCGTTGCTAAGCAACCATGACCTGCACTCTCAGTGAAGACGCGGAAGTTTCAAAGGACAAACGGATTTCTAGCACTAAAAATCACTTGCTGTAACTCTGCTACTAAATTTATTTAAAAATGTACAGCTGTGATCAGTTGTTTCTCCATCTTGGCTGAGCTTTCAATGTTGTTACGGGAAAGGACGAAGCTAATTGGTTGAATCTTGTCACATGACCCGCGGTGCGCTTGCGGCATTCTGAAAAGTTGACATGTCTTCAACTCGATGCGTCGCTTCCATTATGAGCGCGGCTGCCGCGCGTCTACATTTGAAATAACGAACTTGAGCGCGCAAAAGACACGATATGTGAACGGCCCCTAAGAATGCAATTCATAACACCTATGAACTTATTCTATGCAAGTATGTAAATTCAAACACAAAAGCTTAATTTCACGTTGTCACAAAGTGTCACAATCAGGGCCGAAACCACCGTAATATTCCCCTATGATTTGTGCAGAGCAGAAAACGGAATCCAGTCATAAAAACAAAACAAAAAAAAAATTATTGTATAATGAAGAATGTCACGGAAATTGCCAAATTTTAAATTAATTCATTTAAAGTAGGTCACCATAGGTGTGTTTTTCTAAAAAACAATGCTACAGCCAATTATTCTTATTTACTGTAAATGTGAGTTCCGTGCCTGTTTTTGGTCTGTGATTCCACCCATCCTAAAAAGCCACAGCATCTATCTAAAAATCTCTATGACCAGAGGCATAATAAACACAAATAAATCAACTCATGGCTCATTGCCTTCCACTGTCAGTTATGCTTGTTCCTGTTGCATGTACTCAATCTGGCAACCCGTGTGAAAGGAGTGGGCAGGAGAAACAACTCACCCCAGTATTTTGAATTCTGGACTGCAGTATTCAATTTATCAGCCAGCTGTCAATATTACATACTAAACCTTTAAGAGTACAATTTTTAGCATTAGCATTCTAATAGCGATTGTCCATGTCAAAATGATCGAGATAGCTAATCAAATCAAAGTTGACTGTTTAGAAAAGCAGAGTACGAATTCCAGCATGAAACATCAGTTTGATGTTGAAAGATCCCATTGACTTTGACTGAATATCTTCTTTTTGTGTTCTGTCTTAGAAAGAAAGTCAACTATCACTTTAAAACACTAGATTCAAAGTGCTCTCAAATGTAGCATAATCTCTAGTACGTCGATGCCCTCTTGATCCGCTCCCTGCCAGCCGGAATCCCACTGCCAGAAAGTAATGGGCTGATGCTAATGGCAAGTCAGTGAGTAATCTCTCATTGAATTTTACCCATCAGTCCAGTGAGGAGATCAGATTCATATCAGCCCTGTCCACACAACGCTGAAGGTCACACCTGTGTCATCAGTGTTGTGGCTCTATAGCAAACTCTGGGTCCATCAATCTTTCCTGAATTAAACCTCCAGAGGCCAAAGTGACATTTTGGTATGCTTAATCACTCTGGCATTCTGGGAAGGTTATCTAGGACAGAACACCTCCGGAAAAGACAGTACAGGTGCTCAATGCAGAAACTGTTTATCAAGCACTTCTGTTGCACAGTGCAATATATATATAAAGGTCTCCTCTCCAACTTCTACAGTAATTTCACACCGCAGCCAAGGTCTTTATTCAGAGACTGAGCCTCCTGGATGGTTCCCAAGAATCATTTTAAGCCTCTAAGATGAAAGGCACGATCAGATCCTGCAAATACTGAAAGTAGGAACAGCAGACCACATAATAAACAGAGCGAATAAGAGACAAGTCTTTCTGTCAAGAAGAAGTCACCTGCTGGGTAATAGCATGCTGTTCTAAAATTTCACATCTGATTTATGTGATCCTCTGACCCAATTACCAGCAAATCTCCAATAGCGTCAAATGTATTTACAGAGTGCCATTCGAGCCCATCTGAAAACGGCCCATCTCAGTTCATTTTTTTTAGAAAAGGAGCATCTGAATCCATTTCAACAAAGCCAGTTGCCATGCACCTTCAAGCATACATGTTTAAACAGTTTACTCCGGTAAAACAAATGCGTTATATCACGAGGTGAGCTCTTTACATATCGTAGCATCTTTACCGAAATGCAATATGAGGTTAAACAAGAAACTAAGAAACAACACTGCCAGATGTTTACTGCAAGATACTGGGAAAGACAAGAAAACAATACAATTTTATTTCTCAATTATTACAAATCTTCACACCTGTTGTTTTATCAAGCAAAAACATTTTTTTTAATTTCCATGTTTCAATCAATCAAAAGCAATATTTTGTCCCAAATAAAGTAGCCTCTACTGTATGACAGCTTAATTTAGGCTAAATCTGCAATCCTGTTACCCATTCTGTCATAGCTTTTTAATAGCATATATATTTTTTATTTAATTTTGGTTAAATTTATTGCTACAGTTTACTGCATTTTGGTAACAGTTCTGCAAAAATTGCACAGCACACAGAAAATGAATAGAAAATAACATCAGTGACGTCATTTCTTCTATATTGAGATGTATATCCACTTGAAACAGAGTACCGAAAAGTTTGGTGTTTATTTAATATTTATTGCTAGAATATATTAGTAACAGGGTTGCAAAAATTGCAAAGCACACAGAAAATTTATAGAAAATAACAGTAGTGACATAATTTCTTCTGTATTGTGACGTGCATACGAGTAAAACGGATTATTGAATATTTTGGTGTTTATGTAATATTTATTGCTACAATATATTGGTAACAGGGTTGCAAAAGTAGCAAATGACAGAAAATTAATATAAGATAACGACATAATTTCTTCTATATTGTGACGGACATCCGACTGGAACGCATTGCCGAAAATGTAGGTGTTTATTTAATATTATTGCTATAATGTATTGGTAACAGGGTTGCAAAAATTGCAAAGCACACAGAAAATAAACAGAAAATAACAGTGGTAACGTCATTTCTTCCGTATTGTGATCTACATCCAAGCAAAACAGATTATTGGAATTTTTGGTGTTTATTTAATATTTATTGCTATAATATATTGGTAACAGGGTTGAAAAAATTGCAAAGCACATTGAAAATTAATTGAAACTCACAGTAATGACATGTCATTTTTATCCGTTTTGTGAAGTATATCCAAGCGAAATGCATTATCGAAAATGTTAGTGTTTATTTAATATTTATTGCTACAATATATTGGCAACAGGGTTGAAAAATCGCAAAGCATACAGAAAATGAATAGAAAATAACAGCAGTGACATATTATTTCCTCCGTATTGTGACATACATCCGAGTAAAATGGATTATCGAAAATGTTGGTGTTTGTTTACTATTTATTACTATAATATATTGGTAACAGGGTTGAAAAATGGCAAAGCATACAGAAAATGAATAGAAAATAACTGTAGCAACATGTAATTGCTTCTGTATTGTGATGTACATCCAAGCAAAACAGATTATCGGAAAGTTTGGTGTTTATTTTATATTTATTGCTACAATATATTGGTAACAGGGTTTAAAAAAAATTGCAAAGCATACAGAAAATGAATAGAAAATAACAGTAGCGACATGTCATTTCTTCTGTATTGTGGTGTACATCAGAATGAAAAGGATTATTGAAAATTCTGGTGTTTATTTA
>JAHKKF010521144.1:3999-20008 GCA_019740295.1 Labeo calbasu | reverse complement strand
ATAATAATAATAATATACTACATTAGTGATTAAAAAATCATAAATAAAAATAATTATTTTAAAATGTATTATTTTAATTATTGTCTAATATAATAAAAATAATAATAATAATAATGAAATATATAAATAAAATATAAAAAATAAATAAATAAATAAATAAAAATAATTACTTAAACATATTATTTTAATTATTGTATAATATAATAATTAAAATATAAAATAATTAATAATAATAATAATAATAAATACTACCACAACATTAATGCTAAAAAAAAACCAAATACAAATAATTACTTAAAACTCTATTATTTTAACGAATGTCTAATATAATAATAATTAAAATATTAAATAATAATAATAATAATAATAATAATAAACTACTATGTAATTAAAATTTATTATTTTAATGAATGGTAAAAATAATTAATAATAAAGTAAAATAATAAAATAATAATTGACCAACAATAATTACCAAAATAATTACAAATATTTTCAATAATAATAATAATAATTCTTAATAAAATGATTATTAGTATTAAATATTTAATTCAAATAATTATTTTATTAAGAATTATTATTTGAAGTAGTAAAATATTTTAAATAATTTTTATTTTATATTTTTTATTTATTAGTGCTATCAGTATGCTAAAACCTGTCTTTAAATTCAAAACACCATCATTAAAAAAATTAACAGAAAAAATACATCAATATAAACTAGTCAGCCTCATTAATTGTTGAAAGTCTTTATTATTGCTTAAACCACAATGCATAACTTTTCTTGTAACTGCATTGCACTGCAACTGCATTGTTCATAGCAAAAATTCTGCTCTTGCAATTTCTTCTGAAATTGTAATAAATTACTTTCAATTCAATTACATTCAAAATCTGCATGAAAACAACATTTTAGAACTTGACCTTAAAACATTTTAGAACGTGACCTTAAAACCACAGAGCAAGTCTGACTTTTTGAATAATGACATGACTTGGAAGTGCATTAGGAACATCTCTGTAAACTATTACAGTGGAAAGAAAAAGAAGGATACTGAAAGAGAGAGAGAAACGAGAGCAGACAGAGAGCGAAGAGTAATTATGCTTACACTGTTCATGGCCTGCTTTACTGACTGGCGTCTTACACACTTCAACCCATATGGCACACAAAAACAGGATGCACAACCCCCCAAAGCTCTGGGATCTATTAAAACCCAACTCACATTCAGCCCGAGCAAAAAATAAATAAATAAAATCCAAGAAGCCTTAATTGAACCTTTTGTTGGCATTCCCACTGTCTGCTTTGAAGACTCCCTCACACTTTAAAGTGGCCACTGGTTTGCCGCCGAGATGCAAGGTACTCATTTGGATTTGTTTACATGCAAAAAGCAGAGCTGAAGACCTTCAGCGCTCTAACCACGCAATGCATTTCCTCTGTTAATCACATAATTCATGAGATCTGAAAGCACTCATGCTGTTCTGCATTTGAGGACAGTCATTTTAGTCTGTGAAGTGCATTTTGGGCGTCTCAGAATATGACAAATGCCACCTAAACAAAGTAGAAGATTTATATTTTCACCCATCATGTTACGATGATGTAGCTGGTTGCCAAGCTGTTGCCATGCTAGAGTGTTCAGGTAAGGTGGTTACTTACAGGCCTTAAAGGGACAGTTCACCCAAAAATGAAAATTATCATTAATTACTCGCCATGTCTTTCCAAACCAGTAAGACGTTTGTTCATCTTCAGAACACAAATTAAGATATTTTTGATGAAATCCGATAGCTTTCTGAACATGCAAAGACAGCAAAGCAACTACCATGTTCAAGGCCTAAAAGACAGTGGCTCAACCGTAATTTTATGAAGCTATGAGTATAATTTTGTGTGTAATATAAATAAAATTAATGTCTAATAGAATAATAATAATAACAATAATAAAATACTACTACATTAATGATAAAAAATAAATGAAAAAAAACTATTTATTTTTAATTACTTAAACATTTATTATTTTCATTCATGTCTAATATAATAATGTCTATTATATAAATAATTCAATAATAATTAAAATATTAAATATTATTATTAATAATAACAAACTATATTAATGCTAAAAATGTAATAAATAAAAAATATTTTAAAATGTATTATTTATATTAATGTCCAACAGAATATAATTAATAAACAATAATAATTAATAATTATTATTATTATCATTGTTATTATACATTAAAACTATAATTATTACAATTAATTAATATAATACAAATAATTACAAATATTTTCACTAATAATAATTCTTAAAAAAAATTACTAGTAAATATTTAATTCAAAAAATTATTTTATTAAGAGTTATTATTAGAAGTAGTAAAATATTTTAAAGACAGCAAGACCTTTATTTATCTTCAGAACACAAATTAATTCAAAGCCCAGAAAGGTAGTAAGAACATCATTAAATTAGTCTGTGTGACATCAGCGGTTCAACCGTAAATTTATGAAACTATGAGACTAATTTTGTGCGCAAAGAAAACAAAAATAACATCAGACGCTGGCTCCTGTCTATGCAGGGTCAGAAAACTTTTGGATTTCATTAAAAATATCTTAATTTGTGTTCTAAAGATGAACGGAGGTCTTGGAACGAAGGTTTGGAAAAATGTGATGAGTAATTTCCATTTTTGGGTGAACTGTTTTGTACAGCTAAAAATTTGAACAAATGCACAATGCAAAATGTGACTCTGGACCACAAAACCAGTCGTAAGGGTTGATTTTTAGAAATTGAGATTTATACATCATTCGACATCTGAATGAATAAGCTTTCAACTGATGTACGGTTTGTTATGATATGACAATATTTAGCTGAGATACAACTATTTGAAAATCTGTAATCTGAGGGTGCAAAGAAAATCTAAATCACCTTTAAAGTTGTCCAAATGAAGTTCTTAGCAATGCATATTACTAATCAAAAATTAAGTTTTGATGTATTTATGGCAGGAAATTTACAAAATATCTTCATGGAACATGATCTTTACACAATATCCTAATGATTTTTGGCAGTAATTTTGACCCATACAATGTATTGTTGGCTATTGCTACAAATATACCCGTGCTACTTACAACTGCTTTTGTACAAATGGCCATGCCCACTCTTACGGGAAGAAAGAGGAGGATAGAACGCCCTGTGGAAAAGCATTGTTAATCATTTTTTGACATAATACTTCTACAGATTGTTATGGACCTAAGCCTTACATGCAAAAATACAGATTCAAATAACTGAAAACAGAAGATTTTTTATTCAAAAAGGGCCAACAATATATCTTTGATCTAGAATCAAAATCCATAATTGTACAAAACGATCGGTAAAGGATGTGGCTATGCAACATTAAACCCTTTTTGACCTAATGACAGTTTACAAATGGAACAAACCATCCTGCCACAAACTCTTCCACCTAAATCTGGTGTACATCTGCTGTATAATCCAAAACCTCATATACAGTTTGGATTGGACAGCTGCTTCTCCATTCTCTTGCCTACTTCATGCCATCCAAGAAAGCTTTCAAGCCAACGTTCAATCTTCACCAGAATCCAGCCAAGGAGGTGAAGGAGTTCAAAGTGGTTTAGGTAAAATGGAGACAATGCCTCATAGAGAAATACTGGATGAAATGTTAGCCCACATCCTCTGGAAACAAGCTACAGTCTCAAAATCTTTTTTATGTCACTATTTTTCATAGTCGTTATAGAAACACAAAGCACCGTCTCTAAATTACTAGACAAAATAATCCATAGACTGAAGTGAAAAAATACAAAACTTTCAGCTACTAAGCTACAATTCAGAAAAGATTTAGACGTCTGGTGACCTTAAACTCTCAAGGCGCTAACCAATTTTCGTGGCTGTCGCAACCTGCCAGATGGGCTCAGATACCAAATCCGTGCTTTACTGCTGGTAGTTAACCAACTTCACAAAGCACATGGAAAAACGTCTGTCTAGTCTCAACTCTTGGATGCTCTTTTCAAACAACACTAAACGTCACATAAGTACACGCATAAGAAATCTATCAGATTTGTTGCCAGTGTGTGAATGAAAGCTAAGTTTAAAAACTTGCTAACAAGCTATCTAGAGGCATGTCTGCATAAAGCCAACCTCAGTGAACAACAGTATTGCTATTACCAACTAGGCTTTTATATTCCTAGATCCACTTGGACGAGAAAAACAGCCACATAAATTACGCTAATCATGAGATAGCCGATCGTTCAGTATTACTATCATGAGAATACATAGGGACCTCTTTTGGCGTAGTGGAAATATGGGACAGAAATCAGGAACTGATTATTGAGAGACAAGGTCATGAATCATCTTAGGACCGAAAGAAGGAAAAAGGGGAAGATGCAACATCTGGCGAAAACATTCCACTCAACCACCACATCAGGAGTCCTTATATAAAGATCATCTCCATTAGCCACGAACATGCAAAGCTGTGCCACATTTCGGGTTTAAGAAGGAATTATGAGCAAGTTTGTTGTAATAGTGAAACATGTGGTTTTAGGTTACCAAATTAACACAGGTTTACAACCTACCCACATTCTTACTCCCTCTCATCTGCCTTCAACTAAGGGCTGTTAACGTTTATGCTTGAGCATGTTTGAGACAAAGAAAAGATGGAAAACAGACAGAAGTGATGGGGGAAAATGCACAACGCAATGTTATCATTTATAGCCGTTTAAACTTAAATGCTTAATTTGAGGCTGCTCTGTACCTGCTTGAAATTCTGTGTAAGGATGCAATGCAGAATAAAAGCCAGACTAAATTATGCCTGCTCAGACCCATCTCAGCCATAAATTTACACTGTAAAGGAGGAACTGACGTGCTTCTGAAGTGGCATTTATGTCTTTACACACTGTTTAATGCAGCTCAGAATTGGCACGAATGCTTTTACACTGCAATTACAACTGTGTACTTTTATCTTCAGGGCTGAGGTGGCTCTGAGCAGAAATAATTGAATCTAGCTTCTGTGCAACATTGCGTTTTTACACTGCATTTGAGCATGCATAGAGCAGCCTTAACACTATGTAAAGATACCTTAAATTACATTTTAGTAGCTGCCCACAATGATATTTTGCAATAAAAATGAATGAGTACATTTTACATACAAATAGCTATGAATACTAATGCGATCGTGCTGAATTGTGAGTGAAAGCACATGAGTATGTGTAGGGGCCTCTGGGGTCGCAGTGTGATGCTGTGGAAAAAAGCATTCTTAACAATTACGCCTGACCTCTCTGAGATTTATATGGCCTTTCTAAAGCATGCACACTCACTCACTCATATATCACACACAACACCATATACATCACCAAAGAGCAGAGGGGCCAAACGTCCCTCAGAAAACATAAACAAAGCCACGTGAGCAGACGACCCTGTTTCCTTTCACATGCACATGTGTTTACCCACTGTTTTTACCCACTTTATGCTGATTTTACAGGTGTAGCTAAGTTAATGTACTGGTAAGTTTAACTACTGATGAAGACATATTATGGCCTATGTTTTTTTTGTCCATTCAAATGCATCCAAATTGAGAAAGCCTGCAATTTTTTTTCAAGCTACCTTCATGTTTTGAGCAAAAAACAAGCAAGTTCATGTCATACACCACAAGATTTTGGCACACGTGCACTACAACTGATACTGTCTCAGAACTGACAACTGAAAGTCTCAGAATTGATGCAGAATCATTTCTCGATTCGTGATGCATTGATTTATCGATTTAACTCTAGTGTTTTGACCGTTGGTTAACATGACAACAGCATTTCAGAGGTTTATGAAAACTATATCATTATTGTACAAAAAAACATGATGCATATGCACATACATATTATACGTGACGTGTCTCTTTACAAAGTAACATCGCCAACTACTGGCCTAGCATGCATAATACAGTGTCTTAAGTCGTTTTCATTGATACCTATACCCTCCCAGCAGGCACACAATGTTATAAGATGTTGATATTTGGTTAAATTTTGGTTGTGACGTTGGATGAACAAAATTCAACATCAATTCAACGTCTATTGTCAACATTTGACAATTTGATGTCTAATACCGACTTCAGCTGTCGCTGAACTCAAATACTGCTGTCAACTCGATTTTCATTCTCAACCAAAATGCAACATCTGTCCGATGTTAGACAGCATCAACCTGATGTTATATTGGCATCCACTGCCTGTTGGACTAAGTGATCCTTGCACAGTGGGAAACAATATTCCTGCAGTAGTTGCACATCTGGGTTTTCTGTGCATACAGAAAAAATTAATACTGAGAACATACTGCAAAAACGATAGCATGGTAGTATGCTTTAATGAACACAGCCACGATTTTGCTTAGCTGTGAAGCTGTTAACTAAAATATGTAAACACAGGAATGAAAATGGCTTTGGTCAAACCATTTTATGAGGTCTTTACATAATCTAGCCTTAACACTCCATAACTTGATACTGACCGTCAGTTTTAGTTTTTATGTTCAACACCCTGTTGGAAAAACCAGCATATGCAGCATTATGTTTTGAAGTATAGCAACTGGTTTGAGCTGGTTATGAGCTGGTCCTGAACAGGTTTGTTAGTACCAGCACATGACCAGCTTAATCCAGCTCATAACCATCTTAAAACAGCTCATGACCAACTAAGGACCAGCTTAAACTAGCTGCCATGCTTTAAAACACACCCAACCATCATATGCTGTTTTTATTTTCAACATAACAAGGTTTATCTACTGCATCTGGTCTAGTAAACTGGATCAGTTACTAGTAAACTGGATTTTAGTAGTATGTGCATCATATGGAAATTAAATTTGCTATGCTCCCTTTTTTGTGGTAGGGCTGTGTTTAAAAAAATGAATAAATAAATGTTTTGTGATTTTTCTTTTGCTAGTCTGTCAAATTCCTCTTTCTCCCAAGGCAACCCTCTCTCTCCACTCACATGTTGCTCTCTTTTTCATTACTGCAATAAAAACGTGTTTCTGTCATCTAATATGGCCAAACTTGCAGCATGTGTAACGTGCGTGCACATAATAACTTACAAGATTGATGTGTGCAACTCCCCTGTAAATCTCTGCACAAGATCCCTGAAATGCAAGCTTATTTAGCACGTTTGCTAATTCGTGACCAGCACATAGTACCTCATGAGTCCTATTAACAGCTAGAGAAAACTAGAACATTTTACAATTTTTCAAGAACAGTAGGCTTACTAGTGCAGAAGCTGCTGCTGATTGCCAGAGAGTTGTAGGTTGCTGTAGAATGTGATATTTTCTGTGATATTTTAAATTATGGCTCAATGCAGTACAAATATACCATTTTATTCCCATCTGTTTATCATCTGACAAGCAAAAACCATTAGGCAGATTGCTGAATTAACATCTCTTCTCAAACATCAGGACAATTTGAAGTATCATTCATGTTTCTAGTATTTACATTATTGTCATATTTCGATTTAGAGGTCCCAATCCCCAAGTATGAGCAATAGTTACAGTGATCTTTGCCTTAGTACTAAGCACTACATAAATTCCCAATACACATCAACTCTGCTTTGTGGTTTGTGTTGGTATTGGGTAATATTATATTAAACAGCAGAATAAAGGTGACGATTTTTCACAAGAAAGCTTCAACTCAACATTATTTAATTAATGTTCTGAGTGCTGTCATCCGCAGCTTTGTTCCAATATGGATTGATGGGGTAATTTGTTTGTGTGTGGGTGTGTACAAGCTCGATGTGGTTCGCACTAAGAGGGGGCAGAGTTCATTTACAGCCGAGACCCCCTGAGATCTCGTTCTTGAACGTTATTTAAGAGTGAAATCTATGACTCAGGCACTATTCAGCAGAGATTCAGTTCCAGATAACAGCAGAATCATAAAGCATGAGAAACAAAAGGCAGAACGAAAATTGTGCAATCAAGGAGTTCACAAATCACTCTTAATATACAACATACGCTAGAGTGCACATGGAAATGCTTTCGAATTTCTCACGTTAGAGAGTTTTTGGAGCAAGACTCTAGGTATTCAAGCAATGGCCTGACCCTGACTAAGCTACATACCAAGCTAGTTCTTGTCCGTAATGTATGGATATTTGGATATTAGGTCTGTTTCTTGTTCTATGCATTAATGCGTATGACATTGATGGTTGCAGTCTATTTGTGCACAGGCCATCAAGGTTGAGCTCCCATTTGGGTCATGGAAATAGGCAGCTTATGTATCGGCATGTTAATGAGTGTCATTAAAAACTCATTTCTATTTCAAACGTTTATGAGAGAAGATGCTGAGGGACTTCAAAAGATGCTGAGGCTCGAGTTTCAAATGGGTTGTCTCACATGAGGTGGTAGTTTCATGGTTAATGATCTTAAAAGGATATTTAATCCAAAAATGGAAAACTCTGTCATCATTTATTCAACCTCATGTTGTTTCTTCTAAACAACACAAAACATGATATTTTAAAAAATGTCTGTTTTTTTTATCCGTACAATGAGAGCCAATGGGGTCAACTGCTGTTTGGACTTTTTGGATCCGCAGAAGAAGTCATAAAGGTTTGGCTATTGTTGGATATCATTTTTGTGTTACAGGTTTTTACGTGTATCTGGATTACATGTAACACTACAAGAGCTTTCATATCAAATTACATACGTTATGTCCTGCTCCGTCCTACAAAATCCATCCCACCCGAATGACCTAGACTGTGAACCTTCCCCCCTTCGATGCCATCATTACCCCGTGCTTTTCTTGATCCACAACTTTGTGTGCTCTGGACTAACTATCTATTCCCTTTGGCGTTCAATCCCATGGGTCCCCTGTACAAATGATCGATGACAATCAGGCTGTTTCCAAGAAGATTCACATACTTGACTGCTTAGTGTTATCGGTAAGTGTTAATGCATACGCCACGTTCAATTATCCCACATGGCTGCAAATGTTCAAGCCAAATTTTTGTGCGTTTTTTTGGCATGACAGCAATCATACTCTGAATCACGGTTCAAGCCAATCAATCCACAATACCTCCCCTCTACACCCTTCTGTTTTTCTTCCTCCTGCCAAAAAACAAATGGAAAAAAAGTTTTAGTATGGCAGTTTCTCATGCTAGACATGATCCTTGTGCTAATATTTTGATTGGCCAAACCTCAGAAGTCTTACTGCGTGTCTCACTGAGAATCATGTGTGTGTGTTTGTGTATATATATATAAATAAATAAATGCATATTCACTATGGGCACAGGACAAGAGATGTCAATTGCAAATAAGTATATTATTACACTTATGAAGGTCTTAAAGGTAGAGTTCACCCAAAATGAAACACTGACATTATTTACTCACCAGAGGGTGAGTATGATGGTTGAACTATCCCTTTAACTCTTTGTGTAAATGTAATTAAAATGGTGTCATAATCTATTGTTGTTCAATATTCTCTCTTCTACTCTGGGATGGGCACATTGTGTCTGGTGTTTATTTTTCAAGGATATATTGAATTCCTTAGTTTTCTAGCATCTCTTGGAGAATGAAAACTTATTTTGAGTGTGGTTTGGGGAAAAACAATCCAAAACACAGATGGACTGGGTTAATTACAACATTGTGCTGTTTGGTTAACCTCTGTGTCATTTGCTCGGAGGAGGTTCAACGTTTCAACACTTGTGTTTCCTGGCATATACTAACAACACTTGTTCAGATTTCTTCAGAATTACCTTTTTTGAAACAAACTGACAGCCTCTCCATCAATCCTGACATAGAAACATGGTATTAGTACTATGCCCAACATGTGTTCGATAGAAATGAACAATATCCACCTTATTCTTAAACGCAGAAGTAAGCCTATAGTTGAGGCTTTCAGTTCATTAGGCGCTATAGAGGGTTTGCACTTACATCATCAGAAATGATAAGAACAAACACAAATGTTGTCAATATTCTCACCCTGGAAATCCTGGTTCAGTTTGGCCAACCACAAACGCCTTCTCTTCCTCAAGAGACAATTTTTTGCATGCTTCTCCTTGATTTTTTTTATAACTTTTGGCAGTCTATAGTATTACCAATATTTTTCCGGTCTGCCCGATTAGTACAGCCCAAAATTTGACAATAATAGATCATTTTCCCACAGCAATAATCAGCAAAACATGCGAGTTTCGTTCATGGCACTGTTTACATTTAGTGCTGCCAATATGGCCAATTGAAGACGCATTGTAAAAACACTCTATAGGGAAATAAGAAGAATAACAATGTGCAGTAAACTAACTGTTTACACTACAAATCAGTGTGTTCATAAATAAGATAATACATTAAAATAATGCTGTAAAACACACCAATTTGCAATATCAGGCAGCAAAACGAGCGAAAAATAAAGCCACACCCATAAAATTTACAAACGGTCGCACCATCTCTTACAGAAAAATAAGGTTGATATAAAATCATAAAAACTTGTTGATTAAAGATGTGTTAGCACTTTTCTAAACGCTCACACTTACGATTTTTGCCTGGCAGATGATAATTTTCTGTTGCAACACAGTAGAAGTGGCAATTCGTTCCAGAATGAATGAGTGTTTTGAACGAATCGAACAAACGAATGATTCACTGACTCACTCGTATAGACTCTTGTTTTATTTCTGAACAAATCAGTGTTTTGGACGAATTGAACTGCTTCATATCGGTTATAAATACAGTCCCTTGTCGCCACCCACTGGGCTATTGATGCTATCACTCAAATTCGAGGACCGGAGCTAAATATTTTATTAATAAAACATGTAACATAAGGATGAATGCATCCTTCTTGTAATATATTAAAGTACTCAGTCACTTGTATCTAGATATTTTGGTGTTGATTTGATAACCGTTTTAATTGATTCAGTCAGACTGATTCAAACGGTAACTAAATTCATTTTGAATGATTCAATGATTCATAGTTCACGAATCGAACTGTTTGGCTGTGTTGGTCACACAGTAAACGTGTAACCAGCGAGGACAACTGGATGGAAATGCGTGTTTTGTCTTTATTTCGCGGTAAACATCTTTTTAAAAATTATTTCATTTAATTCAGACAGTAATCTCTGGTAAAATATGACTTATTTTGCCGTGTAGCTGTAGATTTAACAGCGGCGGTTTGCCGCCTTTAAAAAATGGCGGAAACAATGCAGGAAACAATGACAAAAAAAGCTTGTATCGATGTGGAAGCATATGGAGATTATTTAAATAATGATCGAGATTAATTAGAAAATCAGTATTTTTATTTAGCTCTGGAAATAATAAATAACCTTAAATTGAATGGGGAGGGGGGGCTCATCTCAAAGAATTGAGGTAAGTTAAACAGCAACCAGCCGGAAACGGTTGGAACTTTTTTTTTTAGAGACAACCACCGCTCATTTTCTTCTAAAAATCTCTCGTCGTTTTAAATTTTCCTTAACTGAACTTGTCATAGTGATAGCAGCTGTCATAACACTGTTTCCATGGTTCTTACAAAACATGGTTTTCTGAAACTCCCTGCCCATCTACCCCCCACAGTTCTTCATCTACCCCACAGATCTCTCTCTTCCTCTTGTAGGAAAAGGAACATGAGTTACAGTCCTGTAGAGAATGATAACCGCCTCTGCGTTTGCAATCAAGACATCTCCCCGTCTCTTTCCTGTCCTCTGTCTCTCCTCTTCATCCTGTCTTCCTCTCACTTTCTCCGCTCTGTCTCTCTCTTGTGTGCCACTGTCAACAAGAAACGTTTCCTTGAGCCAAACAGGTGCAAAAACTATAAGTGAATTTTACAGCCAACAGCAGTTTACAGAGGTAAAACAGCAGTTGGACACCTTAGTCACATTTAAAAACATTTACAAAGTGTCATCTGCACTCAAATTCTGTAGGTTTTTTTCTTTAACTAGATACTTTTGATATTTTGCAGTCTGACCTTTTCACTTGAAGATCCAATTTTGGCAATTTGATTGAACATTGCAAGGTCCAAAAATGTAAAAATGAAACATGCACAGATAAGTTGTTTAAGATTTTTACATGCATTAAGAAAATAGAGAGGATGAATATTCATTTCATGACAACTTTTAGTGTCTTTTAGGGGCCACTGTAGGTATTTGGGGGCCTTTGCGTCTAAGGAATGTTTAAAAACTGTACGAAAACAAAGGAGAGAGGAATTATGGGATGTGGAGAGATGAAACAGAGACATGGACATTTGTCACTGAGGAGAACAGAGTGGCTTTCACTAAAGTTGTAGCCGTTCAGTTGATAAATGAGAGACTGAGAGTTTGTGAAGAGGAGCTTCATGTTGAGCAGATGTGTTTGCAAATGTGACAGTGACAATAATTTGTCCTGATCTTTTCTAGTTTTCAAGATGCTAACATGAGTGCTTTTTAACATTGTTTTGAAGTTGTGAATGGCTACCATTGCACTTCAGTTGCTGAATGTAGGCTGTGACTCTAACAAAAAGCTAATTTCTGTTCTAAATTTCTTGTGTTTGTGTAGGTGGAGGCGAGATGTCAGTAAAGCTGAAGTTTGATTGTCCGGCTGACGGCAGCATGGTGCAACGGAGCCGCTCCTTCACTGGTGTAAACACACTTGGTGGCCGGAGAAGGTAAGCAAGTATGGTTTGTGTTTGAGAGAGGATGATGTGTTTCCATGTGCGTCAGATTGCATTACTTGCACTTTTATTGAGATAAATGTCCTCAAAGCAGGGGTCATGGAATCCCATGGAAAGTATGACTTTTGGTTGCTGGAATTTATGCCATGAGGACATCTCAGGGAGGTCTTGTTTCAGAATTAGGAACAAAAACATTTGGGAGGAGTCTGGATCATTCCTGAAAACTATTTTTCTTAAAAAAAATGTAATGTAAACAATGTAAGTCTATGCTATCACTTTTTTTTATTTAACACATCCTTGGTGAATAAAAGTATTAATTTCTTTTAAAAAAAAAAAGAAAAAGAAAGAAAGAAAGAAAGAATAAAAATGTACGGACCCCAGACTTTTGAACAGTAGTGTATATTGTTAGAAAACCTTTTTTAACCTATTTGAAATAAAAGCTTTTGAAATAAAATAAATAAATATTAAGCAGCACAACTGTTTTTAACACTGATAATAAATCAGCATATTAGAATGATTTCTGAAGGATCATGTGACACTTAAGACTACAGTAACAGCTAACAATTCAGGTTTGCATCACAGGAATAAATTATATTTTACTGTATATTAAAACAAAAAACATTGTTTTATATTGCAATAACATTTTACAGTAGTAATGTTTATATATATATATATATATATAATGAAGTTGAAGTGCTAAAATTGTCTGAATTAACAAACTAAAATTAAAATACATTTTTATACATTTTTTTTACTCTTTAAATAAACAAGAACTAAAATTATAATTTTCAAGTACTGTTTTGTTGTTTTAGTGCATTCTAGGCATCTAAATTCATTATATTGTTCATTGCCTTGACATTTTTTATCATTTATAGTGTCTTGAACAGTTCCAGGCTTAAAGTGAAACAAAAGGGATCCAAAACAGCTATCAAGTTACCAAAACGTCATAAATGTATTTCGTTCAATACAGAAAGTCTACTTAAAAATGACCTATTGTATCCAATTTGGTTTTATGTACTTGGATATCGCTTTGTTAGCTTACAGCAAACTTTATTGGCGTTTCAAATCAGTCAATTAGGAGGCATAGGATGCAGCCTTAGCAGGAAGCTCACTAGGTTTTGGAACGGTGTTTAGCTTCTGTCTGGTGGTTTACGATTTTTCTTAGATTGCTTATAGTTCTAAATCACCATTCCACACAATCTGTAACGTAAACAAGCATTGGTTATTATGTAATGGCAGCAGTTATTTCAAGAACCAAAGGTCCTGAGAGGATGCACGGTTCGGATTCGAGCACAAGCATCATCTGAGCAGTGTGACAGCTTACATAAGTAAACACAGCTGCCTCTGTGTGTGTATATGTGTGTGTGCAATTGTGCACATTTTTATTTTATTTGTCACAACAGCACTACATTCCTGCATTCCCATCCAAGTAAAAGATTGAAACTAAATGATTGCAGACAAAGGCCAAAACAACTTCAGAGGCGTATCCGCCTGCTTCTAATTTGTAAAGTCTTTATTATATGGCAAAAGCTTCACAAAACTGCATTGTGAGAAAATGCTTTTTAAGCATTTAATTGCTCTAGCAAACTGCACATTAATCATCACTGTCAGCCAGGATCTCTTAAGATCATGGATTTACAGTTATAAAGAAACAGATTTCAACCACTCTTTTGACTTTTTTAGATTAAGTTGATTGGAAAAGGTTAGTTTATCTCTATGATTTTCAACTCTGCCAAATAATTATGAAAACTCTTTTTGTTTTCAGGATGAGGGCTGACTGACTTCTTAATGTAGAAGGTCATTTTACTGACTTTTTGGAAGAAGCATGAGGTTGCTTCAAAACAAAATCCTCTGAGATTAATTTGTACCTCTGAACATGTTTAATAGATTAATTTCTGTATTTTCTCCCACTTTTGTAACCCATTTTGATTAACCTTTATGTGCAGTTTGGTGTAGTCAAATGAGCATTGTATATCAACAATTTTATGTCTGTTTGCACTAAAAAAATTCCAGATTACTCATCTCGTGACTGTGTACAAACTTACTGGTTAGTGACTAATTCATCCAAGCGAAAAACATGAATTGTTACAGTCAATTAAGTTGTTTTCCATTGTAAGTAGTTTTCCATTGGTAAATACTTTTACAGTGCTTCTAATACACTGAAAGCACGCAGAGTGCCGACTATAGAAAATCAAGCTCTTTCCTGAGAAAAAGGGTGTTGCATATGTCATTGTCCACTGAGGGACTTCGAGTTACAACGGAGATGTCTGTGATGGAGACAGGAAGGAATATAGCAATGTGAAAGCCAGAGCTTGTGTTATTAGTGACCCCAGAGCAGCGCTGAGGAATGCCTTCCCTAAGAGAACAGTTTATTTAGATTGCAGAGTCATTGGGTTTGTTATGCTGTGTAAGCATACACTGTCAGAACATGTCCGAAATATGTAGATTATATTGTGGGTGTAACTAAAATGGGATATGAGGATTAAATTCAGAATATAAAAACATACGCTACTGTTTGAAGTTTGGAATTGCTAAAACAAATGTTGGTTTTGGAAAGAGATTGATACTTTTGTTGAACATGGTAGTATTTAATTTACCAAAAATACATTCAAAAACATTATTAGTGTTCAAAATGATTATTACAGTTTGAAATAACTGCAATGTGATCTTGAGAACCACCAATTTCAACAGCCATTACTATGAGAAAATACACTTTTGGGACAGCATTATAATGTGCTAATTTTGTAATAGATAAACTGTTCTTATTCTCCTGACCAGCTGAAAACCACTGTGTACTACTTGAATGAATGAAGTGTGGAAATTGTGATGTCTTGCAATGTCAGAATTATTGCATACACTTGTGAAATTCAATTTTGGGTTCAGAAAAGGCCAAAAGAAAACAGCTTTCGCTGTAAACTTATTATTTGGTTGTTTAAAGAGATGAAGAGTGTTGTTGAGTGTGCTGTCATTTTTGATTCATTTTCATAGTGACTTGATAGTGATTTCAAATTGCTTGTGGAAACCATGATCCATTATTTTCAGGATTCGTTGATGAATAGAACGTTCAAAAGAACAGCATTTCTTTGAAACTGAAATGTTTCGTAACATTTTAAGTGTCTTTGTTGTCACTTTTGATTAATTAATGTGTCCATGTTTAACAAAAGTATTAATTTCTTTTAAAAAACTTAAAGGGATAGTTCACCCAAAAATTAAAATTCTGTCATTAATTACTCACCCTCATGTCATTCCAAACCGTAAGACCTTCATTCATCTTTAACAAAATCATATACCTTTCTGACCCTGCATAGGAAGAAAAGGTCCAGAAAGGAAGTAAGGACATCGATAAAATAGTGATGTCAGTGGTTTAACTGCATTTTTCTGAAGCTTTTACAAAAGTATATATATATATATATATATATATATATATATATATATATATATATAT
>JAHKKF010521142.1:0-24305 GCA_019740295.1 Labeo calbasu | reverse complement strand
TTAATTGTAGCTGTTTAAAACGTGTGAACTACTTGAGTCTGTGCATCTTTCAACAGTGTTTGGCAGCAGTGCCTCTACTAATAGCCAGACTGTAAGTTTAACTGCTTCAAGAACAGTGCGTTACCACTGATTGTTTACCGCTGATCTATTTTATTGATAAGGTTATGGGGAAGAGCTGACAACAAGTTTCCGTGTGTGGGTCTGTATGTGCGTTTGTATGGGGGAAAAACCAGGAAAAAGAGAGCATGCATTCTGTGGATAATAAAACATAATTTAGTGGGGAAAAACATGGAAATACAGTAGTTTGTCATTTTATCCTATAGTTTGTTATTTTTGTTTGCTTGGAAATAACTGAAATCATTTGGCGAAGTGATATGGACAAACATTTTATATACACATGCTGACTGAGAGAGAAACCTACCATATATTAACACAACTGACTCCTCGATGGCGTGCTGGTAGCTGAACTGAGAGTCCAGAAGAGCCCGACTGACAAAAGAACCGTAGAAGGTTGACTGGTACCAACCCACATGAAGATGATCAATGTTTACATGCCGCAAACTTCTCATCATCTCCATCTGGTACTGAACTACAAGAGAAAAGAGAGGAAAAGGAATCAGGGTGGGAGAAAAGGCATGTTGTGAAGATTTCTCAATTGCACATTAGCTTGACGATTATTGTCCCTCTCATTATGTGGAGCTCTGAGCAGCTCTTCACCTGAGGAATAGGTCACAGCAAACAAAAAGGACATGCAAAGCGCCTTGAGATGGAAAATATCGTACAGATTAAATCATGTCTGCCTTATTTTACTGTTGGTTTGACAGCCGTATAACGTTATATAGTCAGGGGACTGATATTTAACCAATAATCGATGTTAGCTGTGAAAATCAATATTTCTTAATTAAAAATGATGATATTTTGCCTAATATGCAATTACTATGAATATGAAAATTATTATGCAAAAACAAATAGTAGTTCTCTAAAATAAAGAACACTTCATTATACACACACACACATCATTAAAACACAAGGCAGATATGTGCTTTGTTCTTACAGTGCAAAAATAAATTTTTCTTAATTGATATCTTTGTCTTGTTTTCCAAAAAAACGAACGAAAAATAAAATTCACATGCATTAAACATGCTTAAAAGATACATTTATATTTTGGGCATAAATACTGTCAGAAATTCATAAAATGCATATACTTTCTCTTCGCTGGCTGCCTGTGGTCACTGTATGCCTCAGCATTATGAAAAAAGCAACATCAATATCCTTTTAAACTTATATTCACAATTTAGCCCAATAGCATCTGGATATCCTAATATTCAGAAGGATTTTAGGATAAAGTTAGGATAACTGAGGACAACCAATGTAAGATCAAGGTAATCTTTTTTGAATCCACAAATGATTAAATAGCAGTCTGTTCATGCTCAGTGCATAAAGCGTCTGTGCTTCAGCACCATGTAAAAACACATCCATTTCTTTTCTAGCATATGTACTATAAGCTTATGAGCAAAAAACCCTCTCTGACAGAACTTTGATGGGGGTTTTAATGTTTAAAAGAAACGGATTCTAAGCCTTGGACATTCAAGACCTCTATTAGGAGTCCAAACACACGCTATAGTATTGCCAGCTAGCATTGTTTACTACTGTAGCTTAGTGAATTGATATTAAAGATTACATTTCTGTCTGGGTGAAAAAGTTACACTCTGTAATTAAACTCTGCAGCTTATACGTGGTCAAACGATCAACAAAGTGTTTGGAAAAAAAGTGTGTAAAGGCAATTCAAAGAATAGTTTCCAAACATAAATGTACGAGCTGTACTGCTGAAAACACGTTACAAAGACCTAACTATGTAGTACTGAATTGTGAAGTTAGACCGTTAAACAGTTTTTCACCATTGTTACGTTCAGGATTTTTTGGGCAGGCCTGAAATCATGACGAACTGGAGCTGCTGAGCACGGGACCTCCCCTAACACTATGATAACTAGAGCACATTACTGTCCTTACGGTTAGTTACTCCAGCCTACAGATTGCTAGCTAGCTATGCCTTTGTCGTAAATCTATTTTACCAGGTTGCGATAATATACAAAACAGCTTGGTCATCCATTCAGGTTGTAGCAGTATTTGACAGTTGAGAAAGGCGGCAGCTTTTCCATGAGCGGGCGTAACTAAAGTGCATTACTGTCATTACAGTTAGTTACTCCAGTCAACAGTTTACTAGCTCGTCGTAAACCTATATTACCGGGCGATATGGTGAAAAATTCAAATCTCAATTTTTTCAGAACGCTTGGCTGATTCTTGATTTTTTAACGATTTTTAACTAGTCAACTTAAAAAAGTAACTACAACATGATTCAAGTAACTTTTTCGTTATTAACCCTCTAGTTAAAGAAAATCTATTCCAAGTGCACAACACGTGAAGATGACAACATGATGTAAATTTTAAAGGGGTCATCGGATGCAAAGTTCACTTTTACATGTTGTTTGAACATTAATGTGTGTTGGCAGTGTGTGTACACATCTACCTTCAAATGATAAAAATCCATGCAGTGGTTTTTAATTAATCTGTACAAATAATATCCCCTTTTCCAAATCGAGCCATTCTCAGATGCCTGTCGGTGTGGCATCAGAGGCCGCTCCCACGACAGTTGATTGACATGAGCTTTTAACTTCCTAAATCAGCTGTAACAGTCCGACCTCCATTGTTTCGATGCTGGAGCAGGGATGTAAGTTAGACAAGAATATCTCCGATCCGAGCGTTTGAGGTGTTGTGTTGCTGGATGTGATAATGAACATAGTGGTCATTTACTCCCGACATCTGAGCCGCTGAAGATGCAGTGCATTACATTTGTTTGTGAAGGGAATGCGCCTCCCGATATACATAAATTCATCTATGTTTGTGCAAATCATTCGTGATCCAGCTTCACCTACAGCGGAAGTGAGTATAAGGTTTTTTTTTATAAATCTCTGCGATCACCTTTCCTAATAACGTGCTAGTAAGCAAGTTTAGCGGCTAAACGCATTATATGCGGCTAAAGTAAACAATCTCTCAAAACAGCTCCAAGAGAGGGGCGGGGCGAGCAGAGCTCATATGCATTTAAAGGAACAATCCATCAGAATGGGACGATTTTTGCAGAGCTCATTTTGACAAGGTAAAAAGAGTGTTGTTTTACACTAACATTGAGAATTTATAACCAAAGTATATTACAGACTTTACATTAAGACCCTAAAGAATCGTATCAACCTGTGGAAAATGGGCATCCGATGACCCCTTTAAACCAATCACTTAAATATCTTTGCAGAAAAGATGCATTAGCTACAATTGCACCTTGTACAAACTTGTCTAATACATATATGTTCAAAAATAATACTTGGAAAATGCTTTAAAAAAAAGAATCTCAAAAGTCAAGGTAATTCAAATTCAGAATGACTGAAGGTACAGTATAACACGAGCAGACTATTAATAACTATAAATTAATGTTCTGTAAAAAACATTGAACAGCCTGTCACCATACTGCAAACATGAAATATCAGACATACTGTAGTAGTTATTCACGTTTTTTTCTTCAGTCGCGCTGCTTTTCGTTGTTTTTTCTACGTAAACATGGACACATTTGACTGTTGCACTCGCGTCTCTCATGCATGTAACGGCATTTTAACAAAAATGGCGCTGAAGTTAAAATAAGTTCACTCCCATTTTCTTGCATGTTTTTACTATTCCACTGCCCGCGTCTCATCTTTCTCAACACAAAAGCGCATTCTGTGTGAATGGTATCAAGTGCGCCAACATGTGGTTGAATCCTTCCTTTCTCTTTACTGTTATCATTGGCATTTTGTCAAACTGTCTAATTCTAAAGTTTGGAAATTTTCTATTTGAAATCACGATCCCTCAGTTTCTAAAAAACAAAATTGTGGCAAAACATTAAATATGAATTAATCAATAAAATCTGAAAAAAAATAATAATAATAAATAAATAAATAAATCGCCCAGCCCTATTTCCAGGTTGTGATAATTTACAAAACAGCTCGGTCATCGATTCAGGTTGAGGGGATATTTGACAGTTAAAGAGGCAGCAGCTTTCCCGCAAGTCCCAGCATTTGAAATTAGAGAATACCGCTATTTTTTTTTTTAAAAGACTTTGATAACATTTTATTTACTTTGCGCTTTTTTATCATTCAAATTTGGCTGGGGGGTTAATAACATTTTTCTGTGGTGTGACAAACTCAGAAGACATATTTAATATTGCTTCACACAGACTTTAAAGAAAATGTACAATAGGTCACTTAAAAGAAGACACTGACAAGCTGATATACTGCCGGGCCCAAGAGTCTTAAAACACCCTTGCAAAGGGCATGTTGTAGAGAGCCAAGAAACGAATAACACTGTTATATAAAGCTGAAAAGGATTTCTTGGTACTCATATTAGTGCATCCCCAGTGCATAGTATGATCACAAGGGTATCTGTACAAGTACAAAAAAATTTTTTTTAGGACAGCATTTTTGCAGAGTGCACTTATGTCAACCCTGGAAACTTCGACCCTAACACAGCCAGATTTGGTACTACAGATAGCGATAAATGTACGAACACAGACACATTAACTCCTCGGCTTAGCTGGACAACAATTTCCACTCTCATGTGCCAAGCCAGAATCCTGACGTCCCGAAAATACCCCCTCTGACAATTCAAAGGCCATTCAGTTTTATCCCGAATGCAAAGGGAGATAGCAGGATTATTAACAGAGGAAACAAGTTGAGGATGAACATAACAAGGGTCTTCATTTTATTAAAACAGCCAGAGAGTCTCATAAGGTACATTAAATAAGAAGTGGTCCGCTCTCATGAGAAAACATCTGCGATATGAAGACTAGCCGTAGGATGGAAGGCAACAGTAACTCAAAAAGAAAAAAAAAATTGAAAATAATCAAATGGTTGATCCTTTGGGGGGGAGCACATCTCTGAGAGGAAATGTGTGAGAAAAGAGGGTTGGAGGGGACGAAAACAAATGATTCTTTTAGAGTGGATACAAAACGGACTTCAAAAGCAGTGAAAAATGTGTGCATTCCAGTACACGGCACAGTTTTGAAACCACAAACCAGATTTTGAAAGAACAAATGAGTTGCATGAGAATAAAGAAAAAAAGAACAGAAAAGATGTAAAAAGAAAAAAAAAAGAGAGACAAAACGAACAAACCCAAACCCCCTAAAACACTTGAAACAACAACACAGAAAACAAGATAATGAGAGTCTAGCTGATGGCATCCTGTAATTAAATGGATTTTCATACGGAAAAAAAACACCACCCTAAAAAAATATAAAAACAAGGCCAAACCCAACAGATTTTTTTGCATGGAAGATTTTTTTTTTTTTTTTACGATCCAGACCTCGCATTAACTTTTTGACTTCTTCTGTGGACACTTCAAATGTTGTGGTTTACAAACAGAAAAACAAGGAGGCCTAAAAATTGCAGATCTGCACAGCAATGTTGGCGCCTCGATTTCAAAATGCTAATGTTAAAGTAGTACCAAAAAAAGAAATGATCAAAGACTTCAAATTAAACAGTACAACATCATCATCACTCTTTATCACCCCAAGGTCAAAGGCTGAGTGTATTTTGAGTTGTGTAAATATAATAGGCATTGCTTTTGCCTGTACTTCCTGTACTTACAACTTACAATTTTCACCTAGCAAACCATAAATCAGAAAAAAAAAAACAAGAATATGATATTCTCAACGTTAGGGTGTGCAAACAACCACTCGAACACTAGCAACATGATAAAAACCACTCAAAACATATTTGTGATCCAACAGAAACGCCCTGGCAACCATATAATGGTGGTGATTTCCTTGCGAAAAATGTAAAAATATAATTTGTTCATACGTTTTGTATCCAAATTAACCAAAAAGGAAAAACAAGAAGTACTTTCCATTCCAGAATCATACTTTCACAGGAACAGGCTATATCATTTACAACTCCAGTCATCTAAAAGTAACCGTAACAAAACCTCAAACTAAATTTAACCCTAATACTAATGACTCAACATGACAGCTCACCATGTGACTTTTTTTCTCAATCCTTCAGTGCCATGCAGAGGACAGGCGTAAAGGCGTATATATATTAAAAACAGGCCTGTGTTGTGCTAATCGGCTCAGTCTGTCCCTTACATGAGACACTGGGGCCATTGGTTTATGGAAAGAGTTCAGGTTTGTGAGCTCACATAGGCTCCGTCCCAAATGGCACTCGAGTCTACACTTTGAAACATGGCCTACTGGGTAATAGTCCGCTGTGAAGACCACACCACTGCAAAAGGGCACGTTGTGCCATTCGTGAGCACCTTAAAATGTCAAACGGGACACCCCATGGCCGCAAAACCACATCAAGTGCAGCATTCGGGACAGGGACCACAGTCTGGGATATGATTATTGTAGATACTGATGAATAGTATCATTATGTCAAAATTCAGTCAAGGAGCATTTTTTACGACTATTTTTATATTGATTAATCTATCGACTAATAAAAACACATATATTATAGCAATGAGGCAATAATAATTAGTTTAATTAAAAGTATCAAAAGCAAAAAATCATATGGTTTAATTGAACAAAACTGTTAAAATGCATAATGTATTATAAACAATAGAGCTAATGTACATTACGCATGGCAACAAATGCCTGCAGAGGGCGCCAACGGCCTGGCGATTATTTTTACACTTTACTGCGCGATCTAATCCTTATTTAATATTGACTAAACATTTAATTCAAATGTCCACTTAATCTTCAATATGTGCCCATTTCTTTACAACAGAAATGCTATAGCCACTGTAATTTAATGAATATGCGGAAATCAAAATGTGTAAATTCAGAGTGAGGGTTTCAGCTTTATTTTGAAATTGAGACGAATAGTTAGCATACTGAGATGCTGATGTATTCTCCTGAGTTGGCTTAGGTTTATAAATGATTTACCTTACAAATATGACGAAATTGCGCACATTGCGTTCCTTACAATCCTTTTAATCCTTACGAAAGTTATAATAAACCCAAACTCACAGCAGTATGCAGAGATGAAGTTTGAGACGCTCCACACATATAAATGATATAAATGTGAACGGAGCTGCTCTGACAGGCATGTACATAACCTACAAGCATGTAAATAAAGCACGTAAATAAAACCTGCAAATCATATATTTATTTAACTAAATCATAGCATTTGTGAATTCACAATTATGCTTAATTATGATTTTTAAATGGGTTTAATGTATCATTCAGCCTTGGAAAACAGTCTAATAATGTGTTCCATGGATTCTCGTCCATGAAATGCACCACTTCCGATATTTTGCCGGTTACTGGACGCAGGCAAAATGCGTAAATAAAACAAACAAGCGTGCTACTGGTTTCCATAATTCATAAAATATGGCATAAATCAAACAGGAGATATTCCTGGCTGTTTGACTAAGGTCTTAAGCTTGACACGGCCCGTATGTGTCCCTCAACAAAGACACAGTGTCAATGCGTCCCAATGCTTAATAGCATCATGTCCTGAGGTCTTTCTCTCTGCTAGGCAAGTTTTTTTTAAAATCTAATACTCGACTAGAATCGACGAATCGTGACAGCCCTAAATAATTATAAATAAAATATTCACTGGAACGAAATGTTCAAAACGTGCAAAATTAACCTGTTTTTCCTCAATAAAATAGAACATTTTGAATGATAATTGGTGATAATTACCCACTGATTATCAACTAATGAACAACTATGATTATTAAAAACATTTATTGGCAGAATAACACTTGCAAAAAGAACCTGGCCAGCACGGCCAGTGTTTCTTTTTTTTGGTTTTGTTTTTTCCACAACAGATGTGTTCTTTTATCGTGTCCTGGATAAATAAGGACAGAATCACAGGTGACACATGTCATCTGCAGGCAAGTCGATGCATTTTTTCCACAGGCTGGGGCAGCGGCTCACGATGCTACAGCCTAGCACCTGGAGTGCTAATGAGAGGCGCCATCTCACTCTTGTTCCGTCTGTGCACCCGTCTAGATCTCTTGGTCCTTTTCTTTATTTCTTCCCCCCCCTCCCCTTTTCTGATACAAGGCTCCTGTCTCACAGACTTGTTAGATAAATTCAGACAGTGACAGCTTGTCAGGTCTATGCGACAGGGTAGGATAGCCCAGAAATATGTGTGAAGACCTACGTCCTCACCCGAAAGGCATGCAAAATCAAGATCACAGAATATTTAAAGCCGTAGATTACCCAGAAAGATAATTCGAGAAATACCAAAGAATTTTCATAATATGATAAAAAATTCAAACTACTTTGTTTAAATAAATAATAAAACTAAATAGACATAAGATATTACAAATAAAGAATAGACTACAAAAATAAAAAGATACAGAATATTACAAATAACGAAAAGTTTGGGGTAGTACAATTTTTTTTATTTAGTTTTAAGTCTCGCAAAAGCTGCATTTATTTAATCAAAAATCCAGTAAAACATGCTGATTTGGTGCTCAAGTCCTTTTTTTTTTATTATTAATGCTAAAAATTGTTTTTTTTCCTAAATTCTTGATGAATAGAAAGTTCAAAAGAAAAGCAATTATTTTAAAAGGATTTTTTTTACATTAAACCACACTATCAAGTTTTAATCAACTTAATGCTTGCTTTCTGAATAAAAGTATTTATTAAAAAAAAAAAAAAAAAAAAACAACTTTAAATCATACTGAAACTGATAATCACTTTTAAGATAAATTGAACAATTACATTTAACAGTGTTAATACATTTGTAGAGTTTTTAAAGATAGCTAAGTGAGTGTTAGAAGATGGCAAAGGAAAATGTAAAAAGATACCTAATATCAATATCAACATTATGTTGTCAATAAATTGTTCATCTAGAAAATTTTCTCATGTCACTTAAAACCTGTAGGACTTACTTTCTTCTGTGGAACACAAACGTTAACATTATGAACAATGCTCACAAGGGCGTTCAAGCTCCAGAAATCCTATTTTTTTACATACATCATATCATAGTTTATAAATCAGGTTCACATACTCATTTATATGAGACTTAATGTTCCCATAAAGATTATTAGAATTACCAGGAATGGGTTTCTGATTCTGTGCTAAGAACTTTAGCTTCATTCCGGCTGCACCAGCAATGAACATATCCTTAGAGCTCAAAAACCTTGACCTTTTCTTCTCTTCACGCACTTTTCCTGTTTCCTAAGCCTACAATTCCATAGCTAACGTCACAGCTGCCGTCAAGCGTTGACTGTCTACTATGTTCTTCTATGTTCGTCCTTTTGATAAGAACATTCACAGCAGCAGAAATAGCAGACCTGTCAAAGCTGAGGTCATACTTGCACTCTGTACCGATCTAAACAAGGATGTGAAGCATTAAAGACACTATTCATGCTTTTAAAAAAAAGCACAGTGAGCTAGCGTTTAGCTATAGAGCTATGGCGCCATCTAGCGTATCACTTGTTCTGAATAAATCAGAAGCTCTACTTGTAAATTGGTATGATCTGCAGGCAATCACCGACACACACATGTAAACACACAAACAAGCAAGTAATCAGCAGGGCAAATAAAACAAACAAGCGTGCTACTGGTTTCCATAATTCATAAAATACGGCATAAATCAAACAGGAGACATTCCTGGCTGTTTGGCTAAGGTCTTAAGCTTGACACGGCCCGTACGTGTCCCTCAACAAAGACACAGTGTCAATACGTCCCAACGCTTAATAGCATCATGTCCTGAGGCCTTTCTCTCT
Source organism: Labeo calbasu (assembly GCA_019740295.1). Classification (NCBI taxonomy): domain Eukaryota; kingdom Metazoa; phylum Chordata; class Actinopteri; order Cypriniformes; family Cyprinidae; genus Labeo; species Labeo calbasu. The sequence continues at coordinate 14,540 of JAHKKF010521142.1, read as the reverse complement.
GCTAGGCAAGCTGAACTAAGCTGTTGTAACCCCTTCAGCTAGCTGACCGCCTCAGTGCACGCTATGCCCCTCGGGAAGCGGGAGGTGTATCTGTCTCTCTCTCTCTATGTCACTCCATGGTCCCTGCCTCCTAATTACAACAGAGGAATCATCTACACCACATCACAAGCTCCTGCCGATCTGTCAATCATATTTCCGCTGAGCAGCTTCTGCACTGAAGAGATGGAGAAGGAAAGAGAGCTAAAGAAGATCGACACTCCCTGGTGGGCTCCGTAAGCTCGGATGGAAGAGATGCATGTCTGTGTGTTCGTACATCCCTCTTTCTGTCTCATATTACTGCTGTTGTTTGATCTAGTTAGATTTATTATTTTGATTCAATATAACACTCATCATAAATCAGAGGATGGGAACACTGTGATAGAAAGAACAACAAAGAGACACATCAGTCAATAAGATGTGCAGAAATCCAGTAAATATACATGTGACAGCTACTGATTAAAATCAGCGATGTTAGAAGGTTGAAGGTCACCATACAGTATATCAAACCTTCCTGGGTCAATGAGATGTGCAATCCATATGCTATCATTAAAATTTGCAGTTGGTATATTTTAGTATTTTTGAAAGAAATCTCATATGCTCACCAAGGATGCATTTATTTGATCAAAAAATACAGTAAAAATATTAATATTGTGAATTTTAACTGATACATTTTTCAAGAATTCTCAAGATTTTTTGATGAACAGAAAGTTCAAAAGAATTTATTTGACATAGAAATAGTTTTTAAAATTATGAATGTCTTTACTGTCACTTTGTCAATCTATCCTTGCTTAATAAAAGTATGAACTAGGGCTGTGCGATATTTATAGCCTGCAATAACACTGTAATTGTTGTTTTAACGATATGCGAGTTGACATTATCAAGTATGTCTTGAGAATCCAAATGCATTCACTGTGATGCCTATTAATGCAGTTAATGGTCTTATAATTCAAGTTATGAAAGCCAAAAAATATCCCTGTATGGGTTTTTATTATTATATTTATATAGTTAAGTAGGTCAATATCACACAGTCAACAGCTGTAAATATTAGGGTGTGAGTGCAGTGATAAGCGTGTGAGTTTGATTGCAAATGTGATATTAATTAATTAATTAAGTTCATATCGAGTAAGTTACTTTTTAGACACAACATTGTCTTTTTTCTGTTCCACTAACAAACATGGTTCCAATAAAAGCTGGATCAGATCATTTGTGCATCTTAGAGCAACACTATGTCGTTTAGTTCCCGAATTAGTTTTTGAACAAATCAATGGAGTCAATGATTCAATGATCCGTTCGTAAAGGTAGCCACTTGCTTAGTTTCTCAATGAATCAGTTGCTTTGAGCGAATCATTTGAATGAATGATTCAATTAATCGCTCATTAAGACAGGGAATTGCCGCCATCTACTGGCTGTTTTAGTGTCATTCTTTTATCCACAACAGGCCTGAACCAGCCAAGGTACCAGCACAAAAAAACATTCATAAAATATTGTTTAATTATGACCAATATGACCATAATTTTATATCACGATATGAGTCATTTTATTTCACGGTAACAATATATATCAAAATTGCATTAAATAAGGTCTTTTGATATCATAGAAATTTCATAATTTTTGTCACCACTGTCAATATCACAAAACACTAATACTAGCCTAAATTAAAAACTCAGGCTTGCTAAAGACAAATAAAACATCCAATGATTAAATAAGAATAAGAAACTAATTACAAGCAATATGACCAAAAAAAAACTACAGCCAAACAAATAAATAAGAAATGTTACATAAATTAACCAAACTAACCAAATGTATAAAATTGCATTTTTTCACTGTGTAAATTAAATATAGATTTCTTTGTTACAAATGATTTAGTCAAGAGTAGTGAGGGATTTTATCTCTTTTATTGTTTGATTAACATCAATGTCAGACAGCAGGAATATTAGCTGTCACTTTAAGAGCTGCCCGGATCCAATACTGTTACACATGTGTTTTCTTTCTCAGCTGTTTGCTTTTACTGAAGTGCTAAATTACTGTGTTTATGAGGATACTTGCAAAAACAGGCATTTTGATACATACAAATGTGTGTATTTAACAAGGCCTATAAAGCGACAAGAATAACTCAGTTCAATACTCTAGCGCTCTATGAGCACAGTTTTGCATTTCACAGCCTAAAATCACTCGCAATGCTTAAAAACGCGTGCAAACGATACGTTTTGGTGACCACGTAGCACAGCAACGTCACGTGAGCGTGTAAACGCAATAGAGACCTTGCATAAGTTGCTTAAAATATCAAATAATTTCACTTTTTTTGACAAGGAAAGCTTGGATCAGGTTGTGAAATGTCATGTGGTGTGACTACTCATATTTATGAATGAATAAATTAACAGCATCTGTTAAAGTATATATTTTATCTTGAAAAAAGAAGTCATTTAAACAGACTTGAAAATGTCATAAAAGTTTTTCAAAACCAAAATGAATACAAAAAGTACATTCCTAAGAAGATACCAGCGGGGGATAAAAAGACAGAACAACTAAAATGGGAACATGAGAGATCCAGGCTGTAAGGGAGACATATGAAGGATGTCTGATTCCCCGATGTTAAAGAGATAACCTGGTGCTGATGTCTTGCCGAGCATGACCAAAGCGAGCCTCCGCGAGAAGCTCATATCCATCACTTAGTTGCCGCTTTCTGTCAGGCGCCAAGAAAGACGCCCTATTTTATGACACAAGGGGTCCCACAAAAATAAAACCGTGAATCACACACAGCACACAGTGTTCCGATGCTAGCGAAAGGCCTGTGGTGAGAAAGGCAGGGAGGGGCCCCTGTGGCGATAAGCCCGTTTCTTTGGAGAACTCTGCGCCCTTCAAGTCAGCCAACTCGCGTTAAGTACAGCCAATGAGACAAGACCAACAACGTCAGTAAGGAGAACGCAAACTAGGGTTGGGTAGACGCAAGTGTGCCCCAGAAACGGGGCGTGTTATTGCCAGGAATCACTAGAATGTTCCCAGAACAAGCAATAAGCTATTAAAGCCTTGAATAAAGTCGTGGACAGCGTACAAACTACAAAAAAACCTCTTATATTCCCAAAACTAGATGTGGATGAGATTCATTGGATGCAGAGTTCACAAACTTTTTGCGAGTGACTGAAGTAGTCAATCTGAAGGTGCCTTGCAAAGTTCAAAAGGTTTGTGGTCTCGGCCTCGATCTGGTCTTTGAACTTTGACTTTCATCAGGATTCTGGTCTTGAAACATCTAGTCAGGCAACAATGCAAGTTACTGCAGTGCACACCATGTCTAATTCTCCACATACAGGCCGTAATACATTAAGCCCTAGATCCACAAACCAACCCAAAAATGGACTAGTGTTTGTACACTCCATCTGCTGAAGCATCTGCTCTGGCTGCTTCAACGCTGCAATGTCTTGACAGAATCACAGACCCACACAGTCCTTTAAATCCCCATTTTCCACAAACGATCCCCTGGTAGAATAGCATAAGGCCCATTTCTACTACTACTACCACCACTGCGGCTTGAGCTACTGTGATCAAACGCTTATGCATTATTAAAACTGTGTACATTTCTTGAAATTTTAGGATCTTAAGCTATTCTCTTTCTTCATTGTTATGAGTATGTTGGTTATTAGTAGCTCATTGTGAAGTCAGGCTATTAGATTCTACCAAAGAGCTAGCATTTACAAGTCTCTACAGAACAAGTTTGTTCTGCTAATGCTAATTAGTTCCCTTAACACTGCAGGTTCAGTTTTAGCACCTAAGCCACATGACATAATGTAGCTGGTGTAACTGGTGTACCCTTTATAGTGTGGGTTACATAAAATGAAACACATCAACAATATAAGGAGTTTCCAATTAGCAGCATTGGCTGTGACATAGGCTAAAAAACAAAACGACACAAACTTGTTTACTCAGTTAAGAAATAACTGGAGTAAAGTAAAAATAAATCTGACAACTTTGATTCTTTCGAACGAATCAGACTAAAAATATATATGCTTCATTTTTCTTCAGCTAATGTCCATGCACGTTCTAGCTGAAACACCATATGATCGCTTGAAAAAAAAAGATTGGTTGGTTTAACTGAGAGGCGGGACTCAATTTCTTTTGCTCATTTTTCTAAAATACAACCTGAGCATAACCTGCGGTGAGGAGCTCTCTAAAATGATGGGAAAAGCATTTCGGTCTCTTGTATCTTCTTTCACCCCAATTTCTCCAAAGCAAATGGGTGTACCTTTGAAAAAAGCCCTTGAACCATCAATGTCGCTTGTCAAATGGTAAGTGCAAGGGCATTAAAGGTAAGGCCAGCTGTCGCATGGAAGTCATTTTATCCAGTGATTGCTCTTCATGATCATATAACAACCACGGAGCATAAGGCTGCTTTACAAGTGCAGGTGCACCATATGTCACAATCATGGTTTGATCATGATGTTGCCATATTCAATATGATAATGACCTTATATCCACGTGCTAAACATCAATAATGATCTATAATAGTTCAACATTTAGGTGATACATTTCTAGTTACACACTATATGTGACACATTTTGATTGGGAAGTCGCAGTGAGCCAAATGAAGGCAAAAAAATCTATGTTTTTTTTGGGGGGGATGGGTTGGTTGTGTGTTTTTAAAATCAAAAAGCCTTTCAAAATGCCAATTTTATTACGCAATTCAAACAATAAATGCCATTTTGATGTTCTTTATTGTGGTGTGACAGAACTCTATAACTACCTTGGTTCAAACAGAACACAAGAGTCATTTCATCAAGTCATTTCAATAAGAATTCACATGATTGGGAATTCTGCATAAGGGAGAAATATTTCCTCACACAGATCTCGCAATGGGTTCAGGTTGGTCAAGTAAATTCTTTGTGCTGACTAACTCGCAATTCCGAGTTATAAAGTCAGAGTTGCGGGATATATATATTCACAATTGCGAGTTATAAAGTCAGAGTTGCGGGATATATATATTCACAATTGCGAGTTATAAAGTCCAGTTCTAAGTGGAAAAAAAGACTGATATTTACTCAGAATTGCAAGTTTATCTATCACAATTCCGACTTAACTTAAAATGTTTTTTTTTTTTCTCAGAATTGCATGATAGAAACTTGCAACTGCGAGTTATAAAGTCAGAGTTGTGGGATATAAACTCGTAATTGCAGGAAAAAGTCAGAATTGCTAGATACAAACAGGGAATTCTGACTTTTTTAATAACCTGCAATTCTATTGTTTTTTTTTTATAACTATTCAGTTATAAAGTCAGAATTGCAGGATATAAAGTCAGAATTGGGGGATATAAGCTTGCAATTGCAATTGAGTTTATATCACGCAATTCTGAGAAAACAAAATAGAATGGCGGGTTATTAAGTCAGAATTGTGAGAGAAACTCGCAATTCTGAGAAAATATTTTTTTTTCCCACTCAAAACTGGACTTTATAACTTACAGTTGCAAGTTTATAATTCTGAAAAAGTCAGAATTGCGAGTTTGTATCACGCAATTACAAGAAAAGTCAGAACTGCGAGACAAAAAGTCTCAGTTAACTTAAAAAAAAAAAAAAAAAATGTATTCAGTGGTGGAAATGGGCATCCATTTTTATCCACTATATAATAAATACACAATATTTTACTGGATAAGTGAGTAAATTAAATAATTTTGTCAAAAATCTTTAGAATTTTTAGGCATTTATGACAGCAACTATTTAAATGATTAAATTATTATGACATCTGAAGTAGAAATATCATAATTATACAATAAGAAAACAGACTTTCATTCAGGGCATAAAACTCAAAACATGTTCCTGGGTTAAAATGTCTCTAAATGATGGCGCAGGTCACATATAGCAAATTTATCTATCATTTCAAATAGGGCTGCAGATTTACTGCTAATTACAGAACCGGCTTTATTGACGAAATGCGCATGGAAATCGCGCTTGATTAATCGAGCAGCCCTAATTTCAAGACAACTTTTTCAACTTGAAACCAGCATACAGGGCACTGCATCACTCCAATTATCCCCAACTCAAAGCGTCACCTCTTGTCCTCAATTCTCCCTTTGGCGCTCACCTTTGTCTCGGTTGCCGTGCCTACAAGCTGCATGGAGCGGGGGATGCAGAGGAGGAGGAGGATGAGGAGGTGGTGTTGGGCAAGAAGCGAGTCATTAGCAGCATTAGCGTTTTCATCCACTTTGTCGCTGCTGCGCGAAACAAACCCTTTTAGTATCCCGCACCACACCACCTCCACTTTACCACACAGAGTTCCGGCGTCGCTCTCCACTCCGGAGTCTGCGTGAAGGATGGAGCCGACCCAGTGTGTGCCCAACACAGATAACTTTATCTCCCGACACAGACATGCGCACCCATTGAAACGCTCAAATCCCAAGCCTGCCAAACACCTTGGCCCAGACATCTCCTTACTCTAACCGCAGCCACGCAAATGCAAGAGGTGAGACATCAATTTGGCCACTATGAGAATAACACTTGTGCGGGGATCGGGAACGGCTGCAGAGGCACCCAGTAGGTGCTACATGCCCTCCCCGGCCACTGCACGAAACAAACTAATATGTCGTCCGAAGCGATGATGCCAAGGGCATTATGTCTAATTTGATAAACTCCACGAGTCCACGAGGAGAGGCAATTCTGTAACTCCACCTTTGCAGCTGCATTCGAAACCCATAAGAACTTCATCTTCGGAAAAACAAATTTTTCAAAAACAAACGCAACTGACACGTACAAGGCCTAGAAAGGTAGTAAGGAGATCATTAAAATAGTCCATGTGACATCAGTGATTCAACTGTAGTGTTATGAAGCTCCTTATTACCTTTTTGGGCCTTAAAAGTGGCAGTTACATTGCTGTCTATGCAGATTTTATCAAAAATATCTTAATTTTTGTTACAAAAATGAATGAAGGTCTTACGAGTATGGAACAACATGAGGATGAGTATTTAATACCAGAATTTTATTTTTAAAAACTTTGGTTTTTAGGAGTATCCTAATGTAATCATTAAACTAAACATAAATCATAAAAACTGCGAACAAGAATAAACACATCAGTAAGTGTAAAAATAAATAATTTTATAATTATTATATAATTTCTAATAATAAATTTGGCCTCTATATAATTGGGTATTGGCAACAACTAGGTAGCGATGTTTATAGACTATTCATCATTTCAAGGCAAAAACATTTCTAAACTGGACTAATTTGAACATACACATTGTTTTAATAAAGGGAATTTAAGTTTTGTTTTGGAAATAAAGAATAAATGTTTAATATGTATAGGGTTGGGTACTGAACTCAAAAAAACAGAATTTACTCTGTTTTGACTAATTCTGTGCAAATGCCACAGAATTAGTCAATTTTTAGATGAATAAATCAAAAGTAGGTCTGTCATTTAAAGGAATAGTTCACTTCCAGAACAAAAATTTACAGATAATGTGCTCACCCTGTTGTCATCCAAGATGCATTGCAGTGCTAGACAAGATGAGCATTTGAGGTTAAAAATTACATTTTTTTTTTTTTTTTTTAGAAAATGACCGATTGTTTTGTTAGTTAAGACCCTTATTTCTTGGCTGGGATCGTTTAGAGCCCTTTGAAGCTGCATTTAAACTACATTTTGGACATTCAAACTCGCAGCCACCATTGAAGTCCACTATATGGAGATAATTCCTGAAATGCTTTCCTCAAAAAATATAATTTCTTTATGACTGAAGATAGAAAGGCATAAACACTTTGGATGACAATGGGGGTGAGTACGTTATCTGTAATTTTTTGTTCTGGAAGTGAACTACTCCTTTAATTCGAATCGCGATATGGACTAGTGTCTGTGAATATTAAAATACAAAAAGACAGTTTAAATATGAATCCAGCATGTTCCGTTTGCCTCTGCATGCACAGGTATGAATGGCGGAGACATGGTTTTGTTTACTACACAAATACTGAAGCATGCGCAATGATCGGTGTGATTCTTGGCCTCTGCATCTCACTATACGATGACATGAACACATGAACTTACTCTCCGGAGCTGCTGTGAGTCACTTCATGAGAATTTTACTGTTTCATTTGAGAAAACTAGCATCATATCATACTGTATACACACAGAAACTTCAGAATGCACTTTTGTGTTGATAAAGATGTGGCGAAGTCAGTGGAATCAGAAAAATATGCAAGAAGATGGGAGTAAACTTCTGTTAACTTGAGTGGTGCGTTTTTATAATGCCATTCATGCATGAGACGTGAGTGCAAGTCAAACGTGTCCATGCTTACACAGAAAAAATTATGGAAAAGCAGCGCAATCAAATAAAAAACCTGTGAAGAACAACTACTGTATGTCTGATATTTCATGTTTGCATCATGATGACAGGCTAAAAGCCGCTGTTCATCGAATTTGAATTACCTTGACTTTTGAGATTTTTTTAAAGCATTTTTTTTCTCATATTATTTAACATATTTAATATATATAAGACAAGTTTGTACAAGATGTAGTTTTAGTTCATGCATCTTTTCTGCAAAGATATTTAACAAGTAATTTGATTAACATTTAACATTCTTTAACAAGAGGGTTAATAAAGAAAAAGTTACTTGAATCATGTTGTAGTTACATTTTAAAGCTGACTAATTCAAAGTGTAGTTAAAAAAAAAAAAAAAAAAAAACGAGAATCGGTCATGTTCTGAAAAAAAAATTAAATAAATAAATAAATAATCGAGATTTACATTTTTTGCCATATCGCCCAGCCCTAACAGTATGATGTATGTCTTTATGTATTCCATTTTCTGTCACATTTAAATAGAACAATTAAATGATAAAAATGATTCAATTTTTTTTAAAGGAATATTCACATAATTTCCTTCCATGTATTAATTTTAGCAGTTAACCTGTTTGTTTGCAAAAAAATAAATACATAATTAAATGAAAGGGTTTAATTTTCATTTGATGAAAAATAAATAAATGTTTAATGCCTTCATTTGATTTTCAGACAACTGAAACAAGCATTTATGAAGGAAAAAAAAGAGAGAGAGAGAAAAAGATTGTAGGTACTATTGTTCAAAATGTTGCAATTGAGAGTTTTGGACTTATTTCTGTGTTTCAGTGTTTTTGTTTTTACACAAAGAGCAAAGTAGCAAAAAAAGGTACCGTTGGGTACCGGCACCGAATTACCATACGAAATCAAATGTGAACGGTACCAAACCCTAAATATGTACTGCAGTCTCGTATTCTATTTTTTACCCTGTTCTGATGAAAAAGTACATGTGTATGTGATGTAAAGGTAATGTAAAATGAGTTGAGGAGTCAATTTCTACGATTCCGTCAACTCCATCAATACGATTCCATCAATTTCCATCGACTTCTACGGTAGAGTTAGGGTCAACTACAAAAACCCCTGGGACACCCCAGTATAAACTGCAAAAAGACATTAATAAAATAGCTTATGAACAACGTCACCTGATGTTACATTTACCTCAGGAAAGTCACACAAAGTGTGTAGCTTGTTATGAAAAATAAACTCTGTATTAGCGTAGTTAGTGTAGTGTCCTGTAATCGCAAAAATTGTAAATATACTATTATTATTATTATTATTATTATTATTATTAAAGGGTTAATTCACCCAAAAATGAAAATTCTATCATTAATTACTCGCCTGTTCTAACCCATATAACCTTCGTTCATCTTCAGAACACAAATTAAGACCCTATGTCACTATTTAAATTGTTATAATAATACCGTGTCATAAGAAGAAACAATAGTTATATAATTAGAAAACATTTCAAAACTTTCATTTAGAGTATAACCCTAACATCTGTTTATGACTCAAAATGCTAGAGCAGGTCACAGGTCGCGGGTACGGATCAGAAACAGTTACAGACTCGCATACTGAATGCTATTAAGGCTCCCGACTGTGTAAAACAACTAATATTTTGTTCCAAAGCAAGGGGGCCACAGGCGCCGTGTCTAATCTGCTGCCGAACCCAAGAAAAACGGCAGAAGCCATTTCTGTGATGCTGACTGCCTAATGAAAACAAATCACAGGAAATAAACACTAGTCAATGAGTGATGCGCAATAACGCAGGCTGAAATATGCTAATGGAAGTATCAAAATATGTCTTAGGGTGAAATTTACAAATGAAAAGATGGAAATGGACACGAGCGCAGTCTTTCGTGCCATTAGTGGACAAACATACCCAAACATCTGCCACAAACACACATGCTTTCCACTGACGCTGACCTGAATTAGGTTCGCCTCGGGGTGAGATTTCAGCCCGGCTTGTGAGACGGGATGGGCCTTCCGGGCACTCATTACCAACCTAGAACCATGCTCCAGGACAGACGGAGAAGACATGGGGAGAAGTGAGGGAGAAAAAAAAAGAAGGGGAGGAGTAGAGGAAAGTTGCTGGAAGGGGGGAAATGAAAAATAAGGGTTTGTTATGGTGGAGACAAGCTGCGGAGCAATGCATTTCAAAGCGAATATTTCTGGGCTCGTGCTGGGAGAGCGAGGGTGGTGAACGGTGCCCAGGGGGGCAGTGAAGCGGCACTCGCCTGATCTGATCTAACTGGAGATTAACCGTGGCTCTAATCCTCGCCACGGGCTGCGGCGGAGACGTGACGGGCCGCGCTCCGCCCTCGACAGGGCAAATGACAGTGCCGCATGATCTCGCTCTGATGAGCAAAAACTCATTAGGCCGTGCTGTAAACTTCACAACACTGCTTACCGTCCCTGCAAGCGACACTTAACCTCGCCCGCTCTGAGACAACAAGTGAGCACATGCAATGGGGTATTCAAGCAGAGTGCACATTTGGGATGTCAACTCAACAGGAAGGGCTCCAAAACAGGGTTTGTGTACACTAGAAGACAGATATGTAAGAGATGGTTTCTTTTTTAAGCATATCAGCTAGTTACAAGTGCTGGATAAACATGAAAAAGGATACATGAAGAAAACATTCCATTAAGGAAACAAAAATGTTAAGCATTCATTTTAAGCATTAATTACTGCTCTTAAGTTTGTGGGTGGTAAGATATTTAAAACATTTTTGAAAGAAGTGCTCACCAAGGCTGCATTTCATCAGAAAGAGTAAAAACAGAAATATTATTAGAATTTAAAATAACTGTTTTCTATTGTACTATATTTTAAACTGTAATGTGATGGCAAAGCTGAATTTTGAGTGTCACATGATCCTTCAGAAATCATTCTAATATGCCGATTTGCTGCTCAATAAACATTTCTTACTATAATAAACGTTGAAAACAGTTGTGCTGCTTAATATTTTTACATAAACATTTTTTTTACACATAAAACCAAAACATTTAGATAATTTTAGGATTCTTTGATAAATAGAAAGTTGACAAGAACAGCATTTTGAAGTACATATCTTTTGTTGCATTATAAATTTCTTTACTGTCACTTTTGATTAGCTTTTAATGCACTTTTAATAAGTGAAAAGAATTTTTTTTAAAAAAGTTCTTGACCCCAAACTACTGAATGGTACTATATACACTACCAGTCAAACATTTTAAACAGTAAGATTTTTCATGTTTTTTTTAAAGAAGTCTCTTTTGCTCACTAAACCTGAATTTATTTGATCCAAAGTGCAGCAAAAACAGCACAATTTCAAAATATTTTTACTATTTTTTATATGATCCTGCAGAAATCATTTTAATATTCTAATATAATTATTGTTATGTTGAAAACGGCTGAGTAGGATTTTTTTTCAGGTTTCTTTGATGAATAGAAGGTTCAGAAGAACAGCATTCATCAGAAATATAAATGTTTTGTAAAATTATAAATCTCTTTATCATCATTTTTGATCAATTTATAGCATCCTAGCTAAATAAAAGTAATAATTACATATACTGACACCAAGCTTTTAAAAAGTATAGTTTATAATGTTACAAAAGAGTTTTATTTCAGTTAAATACTGATAATAATAATAATAATAATAAATGTTTTTGAACAGCAAATCAGCATATTAGAATGATTTCTAAAGGATCATGTGACACTAAAGACTGGAGTAATGGTGCTGAAAATTTAGATTTGAACACAGATTTAAATGACATTTTAAAATATATTCAAATAGAAAACAGTTATTTTAAACCCTAAAAAATATTTCAAAATTGTACTGTTTTCACTGTACTTTGGATCAAATAAATGCAGGCTTGGTGAGCAGAAGAAACTTCATTAAAAAAAAAAAAATTAAAATCATCATTGACAGTGTATAATGTCAAAATTACTTCTAAATTTCTTTACAGTTTATCAAGAACAGAAACTACATCCAGTTAAAAGTGTGACTTTTACAAACAGTTGTGCTGCTTAATATTTTTGCAGAAAACAATTTTTTCACAGAAAACCAAAAACTTTGATAATTTTGCAGTTTCTTTAATAAATAGAAAATTCACAAGAACAGCATTTTTGAAGCATAAATCTTTAGTTGGATTATAAATGTCTTTCCTGTCACTTTTGATTAGTTTTTAATGCACTTTTAATGCGTCCTTAGTGAAAATAATTCATTTATAAAAGTTACTGACACCAAACTTTTGAATGGTAGCATTTATAATGGACAAATTACTTTTACATTTGTTAACAGTTTAGCAAGAACAAAAACCTCATCCAATTAAAAGTGTGAAGACATTGCATGCTTGTGCTTACATGGATGACCTGAGTTTGAACCCAATTTGAGACAGACAGTGAATCAGTTGCTAATAGGGATAAGTTGTAATAGTCAACTTGTCATCCAACAACTGACTAGTCGATTAGTGTATATATTTAATGTATGTTTGTTTGTTTTTTTCTTCTTCATTAGCATACTGAGCTTTAACATTTGAGCAGTTTGCATGGTAAACCCTCTCTGAGAAGCTGCATCTTTAAATTCATCATAAAACTACCACTGTATTCTGTTCCACTTCATACTGTCAACCTGTTTTTGAATGCAAAAGCACAGCTTACATTAATGCCCCCTAAGAAGCCAGACTGATCCGGATCTGGTGAATCCAAAACCAGCCTAATTATACAGCGCACTCTTAAGACCAATTAATCAACTAGTTGATTTCAAAAGTATGTAGGTCTCCATATCCCTACTTGCTAAGCAGCCACAAGAGACAAAACCAGCCTGCCAAAAAAGCAGTCCAACAGGATTAACAATTTTGGATATTCAGCAAATAGCCTATTTGTGGTTAATTCCTCAAATGTGGACAACTGAAATATAAAGACTGCAATTCATGTGCTTGGCAATGTTACTGGGCAGGTGGTTGATGATACAGGTTGTTAAGATTTAGACTGTACTGGCATGTGCCTGTGTCTCTTTTCCATGTTTAACTCCAGCTGTGTCAAGAAACTGTGTGCCAGAGCAACCTGATTAATAAATTACTACATTTAAATAATCAATGGTACAAGAGAGGCAGCTATAGGATTCATGACAGCTCCCCATCAGCAATCCATCATTTTCTCTTCCTTTCAGTCACTTCTTGGCATGTCTGCACACTCCCCTGAAAAACCTTAAACTTGAATAGGCTGGTTTTAGCTGCTTTAATCTGGCTCCCCACAACCTCTTTAAACCAGCAATCACACAGTTAAAGATGCTGTTTTCATCAAATTCAGGAAAATGAAGAAGATAAAAAAAAATAAAAATCACAGCCCCAGCGCATTAGGATGCCGGGCACGCGCTTGACTGACGACATCCCTGAAAGCGTTCATTTTTCTTCGTCCGCACACTGTTAACTGTGGCACACACCTCTCCTCCCCTCCTCTGTCACAAACTGAAATCAACTTAAAAATATATCACTCCTGCCACGGAGGTGAGGCCGTAATGCTCCGTTCATGTACAAAATACAAACTTACAAACAGCCTAAATGGATAATCCATTCTCAGTGCACCTCTGCCTGAAACCGAGTTAATCTACAAGATCATTTCCACAATGAATACTCAATTTTTCTGCCAGGAAATATGGGCTGCGGATTACCTCCGACAGCACAGAGCTGCAATCTTTAAGTCATACACAGTTTTATTTATGCATTTATCAGATAAAACCCCCACCCAGTTGGAGTCACTGAGCTCTCACACGCACACAGAGGCGTCTTTGACAAGTCCCATACTGCCACCTTCGGGTGAAAAAAATGCTGCTATCTTATTCTACAAGGCTGGAATCCTAAAAAAAAATGCTTCCTTCGCAGATAATTTATGTAGATAGGAAGGAGCCAAGGATGCATCCAATCATTATACATATACATACACATACACGTATACATATTCATTCTTAAAGGGGTAGTTCACCCAAAAATGAAAATTCATTAATTACACACCCTCACAGAAAAGCTATTTTTAATTAAATCCGAGAGTTTTCTGACCCTGCATACACTTTAAAATTAAAAAACACAATTTGCTGAGTCAGCTTAAAATAATTTGTTACCCTGCTGCCTTAAAATTTTAAGTTCAATCAACTAAAATTTGTTTATTCAACTTGAAATGTTAAGTTGTACTAAGTAACAACTTATATATTTGTGTATGCTAAACTTA
>JAHKKF010521141.1:0-19886 GCA_019740295.1 Labeo calbasu | reverse complement strand
AATCATGGAAGCAACATGCTGATTCGTGCTAGAAACATGCGTGTGTATCTATCTATCATCTTTCTATCTATCTATCTATCTATCTATCTATCTATCTATCTATCTATCTATCTATCTATCTTTAAACTTGAAATTACTTCAAACTGAAAACTTTCAAACTTCAAGCTTTTAAAACTTTTTCTACCTTCTGACTTTCTCAAGCCAACATTAAAGTTCGTTTTTGAACTTTACTCATCTAGTTTATTTAAATTTGTAACTACGTATGAGCACTAGTACACATGCATTTGTGCTGTTTTTTGTAAAACTGGTAAATCAGTTAGGGTAAACTCACATGAGTGAAAGGAACTAGGACAATGCGAGAGAACAACTCTTCAGAAAAAATAAATGTGCAAGTATCAGACTCTCTGGTGTACAAGTGTGTGTGTGTGTGTGTGTTTGGGAAAGAGAAGAGACGTCTGGAGGATACATTGGGCTTCAGCCTGGTAGATGGTCTGGTCAGGCTGGTTGGCGTGTTGCATTGCGATGGCATGAGGGAACTCATTGAGCATGCGCTGCTGGAACGCCTCCAGACGCTCGTAGTCATGACCACGGCACACAAACTCCTTATTCTGTACGACACACACACATATACACACGTTCTGGTTAATACTGACACCAAGTGGACTTCAGAGATACTGACAGTGACATCTGGTATGCTGCAGGATGTCAGGATGACAGACTTACACGTAGAAAGAAGGGGAATTTCTTGCCGTAGAAGCCCACTCGGAAGAACTCCGGCTCTAGGCGCTGTTGGTCCATTATTTTATCATAAAACGAAGCTTCCATCATCTGTGATTTGCAGTCATATGATTAGCAGAAAACACAATTAATATGAACTGTTTTTCAGCTAAAGGAGCCATATTGTACACATTTGAGGGTTTATATACACATTGTACACATTAGTGGTTGATATATACTGTAAATGAGACTTTTCCATTATATAATTCTGTTAAGAACTGGCTAAATGCAAACAACTGTCATATTGCATTAAGAGTTTTAACTCACCCTCATTTTGCTGAGGTTTCTGTAATCGTAGTAGGATTCGTACTGGTCTGCTAACTCTCTGCACAGGATGATGCCGTTCTCCCAGCACTAAAAGGGTAGTAAGAAGTATTTTAATACACATGCAGTTTCATAACTCACCAGTAGGAGCCACTAGAGCGCCATTAAAACTTTGAGAAACAAGGACAGTGAAATATAAAGGATTTAAAAGAGATCAAAGGCAAAAGACGGCATGTGGAAATGTGTTGGTTGTTCTTACTTTGATATATGGCCCATGTCAAAATAAAATAAAATAAATTAAAAAAAATTTAAACGAATTAAAGAAATAAAATTATTTTGCAACAAATATATATATATATACACACATTTCTACTCATTTATCTTGGCAATATTGACGTTAAAAACTGCTACACATTTTATTTAAATGATTGCAATTCAAAATATATAAATATTTTTATAGCAAAATAGGAACCGCTTATTGTTATCTAAAATCTTGGAAAAATAAAATAAAATAATGCAGTTTATATTTTCCTACAAAATACATATTTATATGAATTTATCTGGCCAATCTTCATGTTGAAAAAAACCTGCTACATATTTAGTTTTAATGAATTAAATTAAAAATATAAATTAATATAAACATTTTTGTAGCAAAATATGAACTGTTATCTAAACTTATATGAACTTGTTATCTAAAATCTTGGGAAAATAAGAAAACAAAACAAAACAAAATAAATCAAATGCAGTTTTTTATTTTCCTATAAATATATATTTATAATAATTTATCTTGGCAATACTGATGTTGAAAAAAAAACCTGCTACATGTTTTGTTTTTAATGATTGAAATTAAAAATATAAATTAATATTTTTTACAGCAAAATATAAACAGCTTTATTATCTGAAATCTTGGAAAGATAAAATAAAATGCAGTTTATTATTTTCCTATAAAATATATATTTAGATTAATTTATCTGGCAATCTTGACATTGAAAACAATCCTACATATTTTGTTTTAATGGGTGAAATTAAAAATATAAATTAATATAAATACTTTTGTAGCAAAATATAAACAGCTTTATTATCTAAAATCTTGAAGTTGAAAATGTACCAAAAATTAACTTGTATTGTACTAGCAAACGTGGTGATGTTTTTCTGTATTCGCTTATGCTTTTAACCGCAATATTTTATATTATCTTAAAAAGTCGAATATCCACATATTGTTCTGACGCATATTTATTATGAGGAAACGTTGCATTGCTTTCTAAACCCACCAGCACAACAGATGTCTCCAACCATGAGGAGAGCAGACAACAAACACACTGATTTTTATTCTCATAAAGTGATTAGGTGATTGAGGTTACTGATTATGTAAATGTCCTTTGGTTCTGAAGGACAGCTACTCGAAATACAATCACTCACTGATCATTTAATAGCGGTCTGAGAGGAGCCACGTGACAACAAACGACAGAAATGTGACACAAAAATGGGAAAGATGTCAGAAAACTCAAACCTTTCCACGATCAAAGTTCTGGATGATGGTGAGGTGCAGATACTCCTTCCTCTGCCACTCGCTCTGCATGGGGTAACTGAGAAACTCCCGCAACGGTCTCTCAGACCACTCCAGCAGCTCGTCGTACAGCAGAAGCGTGTACGAGGCCTCTGCACACATAAACACGTCATCAAAATATATCTGTTAACCGTATCTTCAAACTACGCCTGGCTCATGTCAGGCTTGAGTACCTGTGTAATTCTGCGCTTTTAGGTGCAGGTCATACAGCTTGTGAATGTAGCGGATGTACATTTCCTCTTTATTCAGCTCTGTCTTGTAGAAGTTCTGTGGAAAAGATACAAAGAGCGATGGAGTGTGAATATGAAGTGCTTTAAGTGCTTTTTTCACTGGTTGCTATGACCGAATTCATACGGATAAACCAAGGAGACTTGGAGAAGAAGTGCAGAATGCAGGAAATTGCTCTAGAATAAAGCCTTCAGCAGTGAAAGACTGTGGTGTTTCCTACGTGAATTAAAGCGTCTAAATTACTTCCCTTGTTAACACGCTAGTCTTGAACTAAACACCAAACTGACACCATTCACAAACACTTAATCGAAAAGACACAGCGAAATACAAAACACACCAGCTTGTCCAAACTGGCAGGTACAGAGTGAATAAAACTGACAAATAATGGCACAAAAAAGAATAAATAAACGTACCAGCAGACTGACTGTACAACCGATCTTTTTTCCATCCACTTCCCCCAACTTCATACAGTCTCTGTAAAACAGAAATGAACAACAATGAAGAATTTGTATTTACTTAATACATTTTAACCTTAGGTTAGGTCAAAGTTAACTTACTTTAATTTATATATATATATATATATATATATATATTTTTTTTTTTACCAATAAAAAAGTGAGATGAAAAAATAAGCAGCTTTAGTACAGTTTTTATTTTGCTAGTTTTATTGTTTGTTTGTGTTTTTTTTTTCCAAAAAATACTATAATATTGCACTGGGGAGTAAATATATTACAAGCAATAAAAAGCATTTCAATGCACAGCAATATTCAAAATTTTGGGGATTTTTTGTTTTTTGTTTGTCTTTTATGCTAAGCAAGACAGCATTTTTATTATCTATTATAGTTTTTAATGTATTAATGTATTTTTTTATTTAAAAATTTTTATGTATTTAAGTT
Organism: Labeo calbasu; assembly: GCA_019740295.1. Lineage (NCBI taxonomy): Eukaryota > Metazoa > Chordata > Actinopteri > Cypriniformes > Cyprinidae > Labeo > Labeo calbasu. The sequence goes on along the minus strand of JAHKKF010521141.1, from coordinate 16,154 downwards.
TAATGTAGCATTTATTTGTATTTTCAGTTTCATTCCAATTTACATTTTTTTACATACTATAATTGTTCATTTAGATTCATTTAAATTCTTTTCCTAATTTTTGTATAGTTTTTCTATAAATTTAGTGCATTATTTTTATTATTATTATTATTATTTAGTAATTTATTTATATATACAAATTGAAGGTCAAGATTTTTTATATTTTTGAATAGTTCAGAATTTTTAATGTAGGATTTATTTGCATTATTTTCAGTTTCACTGCAGTTTCCTTTTTTTTTACATACTATAATTGTTAATTTTTAGTTTAGTTTTAATTTTTTCTAATTTTGTATAGTTTAGTTTTTCTATAAATTGAGTGTATTATTATGATTTAGTAATTTATTTATATATACACAACTGAGGGTCAAAAGTTTGGAATAATTAAGATTTTTAATATTTTGGAATAGTTCAGAATTTTTTTATGTAGTATTTATTATTTACTATCTTCAGTTTCATTGCAGTTTCCTTTTGTTACATACTATAATTAATAATTTCAGTTTAGTTTCAATTTTTGGTTTTGGTATATATTTAGTAACATTTCTTATTTAATTTTTTGCTTTCACTTCTGTTCAATTTAATCTATCTTCCATAAATAAATGTATTATTTTCTTTCAACCCCAACCCCAAACCTTAGAACAGAATTTTTTCCAAAAGGCTTCTTGTACCATTTTAAATTACAAGTATTTTGTATCTTCTATTTATATTTCACCTGTAATCCAGCAGTCGCTCCATCAGCCGTGTGACCGTGGCTATGAGGGATATCCCGCTTTCTCTCCACGTCTCTCTCTCGATCTTCTTCAACAGACTGACAAGAGAAAACAAGCACAGCAGAGAACAAGTCACACTGCTGTCCTCCATATGACCCATCATGTCCTGCACGCTCTCACACACACACAAACACACACCTGTCCAGCAGAACAGTGATTAGTGATGATCTTACCTAGGATACGGACCGAACAGAGGAATTCTAGTCCAGAGCAGCATAAACAAAACAAATTCATATTAATAGATTAAATGTCAACAACAGCCACTCAAACTCAGTTAGTACAGTTAGTCTGGTTAGTACAAAGAAAGCAGAAAAATGAAGAGAGATGCACAAGTTAATACACAAAATCAGCTGCCACGACAAAAGCCTAAAATCAATCAAATTAGCATCAATTTAAGTTAACATTTAATTTATATATCTTGCTGTAGAGTGTATGAAAATGGGCCTCAACAAAGACACTTTGGTGGTAAAAAAACATTTATTATGAAACAGACTTTAGCTGTATAACAGCTAATACATATTTATTATATATTATAAATATTTATTAATTTACTACATATTTATAAATAGCAGTAATATTTATAATTATTATTATTAATAATTTTTTATATATTAAATTTTTAATATTTTTAACAAAGTTATTCTGATTTATATCTATCTATCTATCTATCTATCTATCTATCTATCGATCTATATATATATATATATATATATATATATATATATATTATTGACCAACTGAGGCTAAAATGATTAAATAATAATTAATAATATNATACATATTTATTATATATTATAAATATTTATTAATTTACTACATATTTATAAATAGCAGTAATATTTATAATTATTATTATTAATAATTTTTTATATTAAATTTTTAATATTTTTAACAAAGTTATTCTGATTTATATCTATCTATCTATCTATCTATCTATCTATCTATCTATCTATCGATCTATATATATATATATATATATATTATTGACCAACTGAGGCTAAAATGATTAAATAATAATTAATAATATATAAAATTTTTAGATTCAAATATTTAATTTATTTTCAAAAGTTATTCTGATTAATATACACACACACATATATATACACTTTTAATTATTTATTTATTTATTTTTATATAAAAACCTACAACAGCTTCAAGAAAAAAAAGAAAAATTTTTTTACAAATTAATTCTGATTAACACTATTAATAATGTATGTAAACATACTGTAAAAGCAATATATTCTATTGTCTATATTCTATAGTCTATTGATGTATTATGCATTATTCTGTACATATTTATTGATTTAATAATTTATTTATTTTATAAAAAACCTTAAAAAAAGAAGAAAAAAAAACAGAAAAAAAGAAAAAAAGTTTGACATTTGACTTTTACATGAGCTACTATATGGTAAAAGAGAAAGTCGCGTACAGATATAAGAGCTGTGGAAAAAAATGTTTGATTTTCTGTTTTCTTGTATATTTTTACACTAAGTATCAGGATATGTTTCATGCATTTATTAAAGACTGGAAAATTGCATAATTGTTACTTTAAACATCAATACAAAAAAGCACCAAACCTGTCCTTTTTACCACTTCTACCTTAATCCACAATCAAATCTGACCTCATAAAAAGTTAAAAATGTGCAGAAATTGAAATTCAGATGGGATGGAAACACTTTTTCACAGCACTGACACACAGTCACACAAACACACAAAAACACAATTACTTACCGTCTCATTGCCTTATGCCAATCTAACCCAGGGTTGCCAAGTCCATGATTTAACCGCAGAATTGGGCTACTTTTACACTGTTGCAACAGGTTGTTTTTAAGGTTGCTGGTTAAAGCGATCTCTTCCCCGACGAAAGGGGGAAAACCGCAGAAAAAAATGTGACTGGGGTAATTTTGTTTCGCAGACCTGGCAACCCTGATCTAACCGTTGTTCTCTAAACCAAATTCACCCCACTAAGGATTCGCAGTATGTGTTTGTGTAGCTGTTTAACTGTTTGTGTTTGTTTCCTTTCACTCACATGCTGTTGAAGAGCTCCCTGTACGTTTCATCTCCTTTCCCCTCTGACATGAGGCTGTCCAGCTTGTCGATGAGTTTTGCCTCCACCTATTACACATAATGAAAATATGGCATTATATGTACAACAGTCAGATAGCTGCATGTCCCATTGGTGACCAGAAGGGGGTGCTGTGTGACCTGTTTGAAGTTGCCGCTCCGGCGCTGCTCCCAGTCCATCATGTCGTGAAAGATGGGGATCATCACGTTCCTCAGGTCCGGCTGAGGCACCAGCGTCACCTCCAGGAATGGGCCGATCATCGCCGGGATGAAGTTCAGCTTGTGCTCTCCTGCACGACAAGATGGAAATATTCATTTCTTATGTAAGAAAGACTTGAGGAGGAGTGAAGCTTTTGGATATTAGGTAACATCTTACCTAAATTCTGCCACATGCTAAAGATCTCACATCCCATCATGACGCGCATGTCTCCGTACCTGAACACAAAATACTGTTAAAATACATCCTCCTGAGACAGTTTAATTGCTTAAAATGATGAGACAGTTGAGGCTAACTTTCTGAAGAATGTAAACAATCAAGATATCCAAAATAGAAATGTTTCTTATTATCAAGGCTGAAAAGGGTTACAATTTTTATATTTCAAATAAATGCTTTTTCTTTGAGCTTTCTATTCATTAAAGAATCCCATTTCCACAAATATATAAAGCAGTTTTCAGATGCTGAACTGGATATTTCAACTGTTTTCAACACTGGTAATAATCAGAAATGTGTTTTGAGCATTAAATCAGCACATTATAATGATTTCTGAAGGATCATGTGACACTGAAGACTGGAGTAATGATGCTAAAATAACAGAAACAGAAATAAATTACACTTCAATCGAAAAAAGCTATTTTAAATTTTAATTAATATTTCACAATATCACTGTTTTTTAACTCAGTGTATATATAAATGAATTACCAAAAACCCTTAAATACACAGAAAAACTAAAATTACACTAAAACTAGGAAAAAATATTAAAATAAACATGCTTTGAATCACAGGAATAAATTATATCTGAAAATATATTCTAGTCGAAAACTTTTTTTAAATTGTAATTTCACAATATTGATTTAATTTAATTTAATTTAATTTATTTTTTTAATAAAATTGCAGCCTTGGTGAGCATAAGACTTTTTTTCAAAATTATTAAAAATCATAATTATTCCAAACTTTTGATTCTGAGTGTATATATTAATTAATTACAAAAAAAAAAACATATTCCACTTTGAATCACTGGAATAAATTATATATTAAAATATATTCTAATCGAAAACAGCTCTTTCTAATATTTCACAATATTATTGCTTTTACGGCTTTATATATATATATATATATATATATATATATATATATATATTTTTTTTTTTTAATAACAACTGCAGCCTTGGTGAGCATAAAAGAATTTCAAACTTTTGATTCACAGTGTATATATTAATTAAATATGGGAAAAAAATTAAATACACAGAAAAACTAAATCTACACTGAACTTCAGCTTTGAATCACAGAAATAAATTATATTTTAAAATACATCCTTATTGAAAACAGCCATTTTACTTTGGCTGTTTGGCTGTAATATTTCACAATATTACTGTTTTTGCTGTATTTTTTGATAACAAAATGCAGCCTTGGTGAGCATAAGACCTCTTTCCAAAATATATAAAAACTATTAAACTATTACAAATAAAAACTATTGCTTTTGGTATACTATATAGTAAGAAAGTTTGAATTCGGAAGACTTGCAGGACTCACTTTTCCAGTATTTTCTTCCTCTTTGACGCAGAGAAGGTCTCGAGCTGAAGGCAGGGCTGGTTGATGAATATAACAGACAGACAAAAGTAGGAATCCCACACCTACGTGAGAACAGAGAGTTTAGAGGCTGCGCCACAGAGAAAACGAACAGATCGACTGATGTTTCACTGCTGAATTCAAATACAAACCTTATAGTCAAACTTGTCACTGAGAAAGTTTTTTCTTAAAGCGTCTGACAGGTAGAGCACCGTGGTGATGATGATGCTGTAAATCAAAAGTCATGATCACAATTCATACTCTGAAAACCACATCATGTAAAACGGCAGGGGAATAAAGTCTCTGACTTGTTAGTGACGAGCCGCATGACCGTCCAGTCTTTGGGGAACATCTCTGGTCTTATCAGGATCCGAAACACAGTGAAGATATGCAGGAGAAAGTCCTGAAAGTGTGAAAGAGAGGACGTCTGACATGTTTCTCAGCGTGTATAATGAACTGATGTCAGATAAAGTGGATGAACGCCTCACCCGCAGGTCGTCTTTACTGGTGAACCTCTGCAGGAGTTGCTGGTAGTGTCTGTCCTTCATATGCCTCAACAGAGCCAAAAGACACGACACAAAATCAGCCTGAAACAAACACACATTCAGCATATGACATGCATATCTTGACACAAATTTTTACAGAAGAATCAAATCTGTTATGTGATTTTGAAACACTTCAACTGCATTTTGAAAAAGTCTTGAATAAATACAGAAATAATGGATAAAATATATTACATTTAATATATTACATTTCTATTTAAGGGCATTTTGAAAATGTTTGGATATATGCATAAATAATGGGTCAAAATGGAACAGTTAAATTAACTGAAATAATTGTAACTAATTTAAACCCTTTCATCAAGACATAATATTAAAAAAAACAATTATTTTTAATTATTTTTTAAAATATATTCTAATCGAAAGCAGTTCTTTTGTTGTAATAGAAATGGTAAAAATATTGCACAGTATTATTGTTTTTAGTTTTATTTTTCTTTTCGATAAAAAAAAAATGCAGCCTTTGTGAGTGTAAGACTTCTTTCAAAAATATCTCATTATTCCAAAATTCAATGAAACTAGATGAAAAAAAAATTTAAATAAACATATTCAGCTTTGAATCACAGAAATAAATAAATAATTGACATAAGTAATATTTTAAATAAGTAATATTTTATTTATATCTGAATTTATATATATATAATTTATTATATATATAATTTGGATATAAATAAAATATTACTTATTTTTTTAAACATTATTTATTTCTTTGTTTTAAATTATTAATTATGTATTTAAAAATATAAATTGCTGTAACATTTGAAAATATCTTTACTGTCACTTTTGATCAATTGAATGTTTCCAGGCAAAATAAAATTATTTTGTTTACATCACCCAGCTTTAATTTATTAATAAATTTAGGATTTTTACTAATTGTACTACAAAATAATGCATCTTATTATTCAGGACAGTATAAACTAAACTAAACTAAACTAAACTAAACTAAACTAAACTAAAATTAAATTAAATTAAATAATTAATTTTTAAATTTAAATACATTTTTGGGATCTTTCTTAGTAAAAAGTAAAACTTTCTTAGTAAAAAATGAAGTGTACTACCCACTACAACCTACAATAAAAACTATCAGTAAAATGTAATAAATAATAATAATAAAAAAACCCCGTAAAATAAGTAAATTAAACAGTAAATAAATAAATAAATGCAAACTATGCAACTATTATGACCAAAATGATGATAAAAAAATTACAAAGAGCTAAACTGCAACTATAATATTACCACAATACAAATATTTTTACCTATAATAAAACATATTCAAGTATGCAAATGTCCAAAAATCAAACTATAACATCCACTAAAAACGTCGAAATGTACTGACTGCAGCCTTTTGAACAGCAATGCAGATACTGGTATATACATTTATTTAAATATTTAGAAATATTTTTATATTCAGCAGATTTCTGCATATATTTCTGTATATATCCCACAGTCAGTACAAAAACATCTTAAAGTTAGCAGATTTCATGCAGCTCTAGCTATATATATATATCATATAAAGTCACAACACCTGCCTCCACAAGAAAGAAAAAAAAGACACTGCAGAATATTTCATTCCCAAACTGAATCGCCCCATAAAACCCCTGATAGATCTCAGTCTGTGTTGAATATGGATGAATAAATTGGAGTTGAAATGAGGTATGACGAGGTTTGCATTCACAAAAACCTTCGGGCGCTGGGGAACACGTCACATCCAGCAGGAACGCTGCCAGAATTCACCTGCTGCTTGTGTGAAGAGACTTTGATGTGTAAAGCGCTTTGACTGCTGGGCTGTAATTACCTCGCCCTCAGGGCGTGTTTCTTTTTTAGCACGTTTCACTTTTGAAAATTCTCTCATCTTTACTTTCTGTAAAGCTTGCTTCTCTTACCGTAACGTCTTGGACTTGGGGCCGTAGCGTAGGCCCTGCTTGTTGCGGCCGGTTAGCGATTTCCAATATGGTTCGTAGTAAGACGCCCAAAACACTCTCCACGATCAGATCCACCTCTTCAGATACTGCTGGCTCCTACACACACACATATATATGTTTGTCCTTGCAAGAGGTTAGCAGTGATTTTACGCACAATGTCTGACAGGGCGCTAATGGCAAAACGGGTGAGACAGCCATGAAAGGTTCAGCTGTCATTTCAGTTCATGCAAGTGCAGGAAGAAACCAGGGCTTCAGATGCACAACGGTCCTTCTCTGCGTGCGCCATTTGACTTCAAGGTCAGAGAGGATGTCTACATTTAGAGCAGCATCAGCATTTTTTAAGACAAGTTTCCTGTGGTCTTCTTCAAAGCAGAAGTCAACATGAATTGGGGATGTGCAAAAACACTAATTCGACAAAGCTTCTGGCTTGCATGAATGATAAGTAGGTCTTCAGGAAGCCTTGCATAATTATGCGGATTTAGGGTCACGTTGTGACAAACGTGTTTCATACTCTCGGCAATGACAGGTATTTGACAAATAAATAAGCTGAATAATCTTTTACCACACAAAACTTTCATAAGAAATGGAGACCTATGGATTATGCAAAATGACTGGAAGACAGCCAAAAGCGGTGCATTTAAAGACCCAACTTCTTGTTTTTTAAACTTTTATTATGCTACGAGTGTGCTAAAACTCTGCTTTAACTGCCTTCAGATATATAAAACAAAATAAAGAGCATATTCCCTATCCAGCATATTAAAACACATTAAATAAACACATAAAACAAATTAAATGTATTTTAATTACAATCACAATTTTAACTTCTCTCGATTTTTTTCTGCAATTTCACGGAAGCCTGTTTCCGTCACTTAAAAACAAATCAAAAAGGTAATCTGAGTTTGTATCTCACAATTCTGACTTTTTTCTCAGAATTGGGAGATATAAACTAGAAATGAAGAAATGTTGTATCATGCAAGAAATGAAGTTTCTTGCATGATACAAAATAGCAAGAAATTGCATGATTCAAACTCACAATTTAGATTTTTTTTTTCCCTCAGATTTGCGTGTTTGTATCTCTAGTAGAATTGTGAGATGTAAACTCACAACTGTAAGTTATAAAGTCCAGTTCTGAGGGGGATAAAAGACTGATATTTTTATCTCACAATTCTGACTTTACATCTTACAATTCTGACTTTATAACTTTTTTCAGAGAAAAAAAAGTCAGAATTTTGAGTTCATGTCATGCAATTCTGAGAAAAAGTCAAAACTGTAAGTTTGTCATGCAATTTCAAGAAAAAAAGTCAGAACTGTGAGTTCATGTCATGCAATTTAAAGAAAAAAGACAGAATTGCGAGCTCATTTTCTTTGGGAATTTACATTATTTTGCATTTGTAATAAGCCTTCACAAACTTTCATAACTACAGCTTCCAAATGTCAACAGTTTAAATCCCCTAAATTAAAATTTAGAGCTTTTCATTTAAATTAACACATTTTCTGGCCATTTCTGGCATTGAGTGATTTACTTAATGCTCCCAACCTGTCAACCACACACATACTCTCTTTATGTTATGGAAACAGCACAAACATGTAAGATGGAGTTTAGTGATCTCTATTCAGACTTTCTGAGACTAAGTCTGCTTCTTGTCCAAAGAGTGTGAGGGATATTTTACCGTGTCCTCTTTCTTGAGGAGAGACAGCATGCAGGTGAGTATGTGAGCGCACATAACGAGATCTCGCTGCTCTTGCATGTGAGCTTGGAGCAAACGCAGCACCACCGGGAGCAGGATGCATCTAGACTCTGATAAAAACACAAACAAACATTTGGGAAACAGCTTCTAAATTTAGGTATAACCATCTTCGTTCCTAATGAGCGTGTGTTTACCGGGGTTTGTGTAGAGCTGGCTCTCTACGGTTTTCGCAATGCAGTGCAGTTTGACGGCCTCCAGGGGGCAGTCTGCTTGAGACGCGGTGGGGAGGCTGCCCAACGTCTCCCGTACAAACGTGGCCACTTCCCTGACCGTAAAGAGCTTCAGCAATTCACTGTACACAGCTGGGAATGACTGTAGAAACACTGCCTGTGAAGACAGGTGACAAACAATCAGGCCAAGAAACTAATTTACACATTGATTACATGGAAAACTAAACGAAATAAGTAAAAATAAAACAGCAATTTTAATGCACGCTACATTACGACCCAGCAATAAAAAAATAAATAAATGAAAATAAACTAAATAATGGTGACAATAACAAAAAAACAAACATTTTAATTAATGTAAAGAAAGTTTGCAAAATAAACTTAAATAAACTATACAGTCTCTTGCAGCATAATTAATAATTTTAATTGCATGCTATTTTTTATTTAGTACTGTCACAAATAATAATAACAACTATGCAACTTTTGAATTGGGTGATACGAGCGTACTTATTTGTAAAGTTTACATCCCCTAGCTTTAAATACTAATAATAAATTCTGGATTTTTACTAACTGAAGTACAAAATAATGCATCTTATTATTAATCAGGACAGTAAAAACTAAATTAAATTAAACTAAACTAAAATAAAATGTATTTTTAGGATTTGTCCTAAAACAAAAGAAACTATGGGCTAAACTATAATACCCAAAACAAGTTCAAACAAAAACTGTAGTAACATCAGTAAAATGTAATTATTAAGTAATGATAAATATTTAAATAAATAAGAAAAATAAATAAATAAATAAAAATAAACAAATAATTAATGATCACCAAATACTGGCTAATTACCAATATGTAAAAAAAAAAAAAGATATATATATATTTTTATAATATTTTATTTTATTTTTTATTTTTTTTAATTAAATATATATATATATTTAACAATATGTTTGTAATGTACTGAACCCACAATTTATAAATAAATAAATAAATAAATAAATAAATATGCAACTATTATGTGCTAAACGATGATAAAAGAACAGTAAAAAAAAAACAAAAAAAAAACTTTCAACTGTTCCTCTCAACCAGAAACAGCAGCAAATTGCTTTTACCACTAACCCACGGCCTATTCCCACTATGAACGAATCTCCAAAACAAGAAGAAAATGGACAGAGGGCCCAAACCCCAACACGTAATCCTGCTGTAGGAGCCAGTGTGGAGTTTTATAGCGGGACGGGAGTGACGGTGGAGGATTATGGGGGATTAGAAAGGCTCTGGCCTGCATTCACTGCCTTTGTTCTGCTCTCTATGAAGATTAAAACGTCCAAACGGCAGTCGGTCCAACACAGGGCTAATGAATCATGTGAGATGAATATACATCTATAGAGATAACACACAATTATACTCTATTGGGACGCATTAACTATTAATACTCAAGACAATCCAACTTGAAGTCTCCGTCTACTGACTACCTAATGCATACTGCACACTAACGCTATGGAAGTTAAAGTCAAAGTCTGCCTGGGAAAAATGGGGAAAATTGTGTTCACAAGGTACCAGGATTGTTTAATGAGCACTTCTGAAGAAAATCCATCTCTAGATCTGCCAAAGCTTGTGTGGTTTGTGATATCAAACTTTTAAAGAAATACTAATATATTTGGTCTAAATTAGTATATGTGTACTAAAATTATAAGTATCTAGTAAAAAGGAAGATAGATATTCATGAGCAGAACTGTAAATTACACTTTGGTTTTTGGTTGCATGTGTGAATAATCAGCACTTAATTTTAGATGACCAAAACTTATGCTCAATCATATTCACACTTATTTCTTTGGCGGTTGCGGACTGACACTTCTGTTTATTTTAGCAGTATCAGCTATTTCAGATAAAACCACCCATGAATTGTATGAGCAAATGAAATAAACTTTGAGCTTTAAAATTGTCAAATAATCTCTTAAATATTCTCAGAAATAATAATAAAATAATATAAATAATACATTTATATCAGCTGAAGTTTATTTTTAATTACATTAAATTGCAATTATTTTTTAATAAGGTAATAAGTCTAAAAAATAGACATTTTTATTATCTTTATTAAATTATCATATTGTATTAAACCATTTTTGTTTTAAATTAGTGGTGGAAGAAAACGACAAACAAAACAAACCTTGACACTTTTACACATCTGTCAAATAATAATAAAACACTATTAAATAATATACAAAATGATATCAGCAAAAGTTTATTTTATTTTAAATTTATATTAAATTAAAGTGTACTTCATTTCAATTCAACAAAAACATTTTTTCCCTATTATTAATAAAAAATATCTATTACATCTATTAAATATATATTTTTATTATTTTTTATTAAATTATTGTATTATTTTATTAAACTTTTTTTTTTTAATTAGTGGTGGACGAAATGTATGTACAAATGAAACTACACATCTGTCAAATAATCTCTTCAATAATAATAATAAAATAATATAAAAAATAACAAATGTATATCAGCTGAAGTTTATTTTTATTTTAATTAATTTTAATTAAATAAAATTAAAAATCCCTATTTTTTAATAAAATTATTATATATCAAAATCAAAAATATATATTTCTATTATTTGTACTAAATTATCACTAGTGGTGGAAGAAATGTGTGTACAAACAAAACAAAATATTTTATTAGCTTTACACAAATAATCTCTTCCTGTCAACTCATAGCCAAAAAAAAAAAAAAAAAAAAAAGCTGCCAAGTGGTCCAGACTTCATTGTGATAGTCAAAAGTCACTAAAGACACTAAAATGCAACAGATGCACAAATCCNACAAAACAAAATATTTTATTAGCTTTACACAAATAATCTCTTCCTGTCAACTCATAGCCAAAAAAAAAAAAAAAAAAAAAGCTGCCAAGTGGTCCAGACTTCATTGTGATAGTCAAAAGTCACTAAAGACACTAAAATGCAACAGATGCACAAATCCATGATCTGGAGACTAAATAAATGAGACGGCTTGATTTGCAACCAAAACGTGCAACACATGTCCCACCGCTGATTCTGTGAAACAAAGACTGTTCTGTCTGTTTTTCTCACTTCCCTATTATCTCAAGTCTTCCCTAGAGTTTCTTGCAATCTTGTTGCGCCGTCATTATCTCACTTTTTTTCATCTTACTTCATTCTTTTCATCCTTATTCTTCGTGTTCAATTACAATGTTTCTTTCTCTCATTAAAACTCAAAGCAATCCTTCCTTGGGAAGTATTCGTCTTTCTCTTTCAAATGGGGCACACGGGCACTCGGAGGCTCTTTGTAGAACACGGCAGAACATCAAAACAAACTCACGCCAAGACTCGAACAAAAGCCAGTGCGACGGGCAACCGAGTGAATGAGAATAGAAGACGCTCTCGCATTCAGCTCAGGGACGTCCGAAATATCTGCTGCAGACTTCAAATGCTTCGGCTGAATTTAAGGGAGTGCACTGCAAACTGCCTTTGTATGACATTTTCTCCATGAAACATAAATGATCCCATCCCTCAAGGGAGAAATGTCTGTCAAAATTAATGTCTTTTCTCTGGCAAATAAATGCTTAATACAGCAGAATTGCCTCGGCAGACGTCCCATGGTTTCAGAGGACGCTTCAGGCCTGAGACTAAAATTATGGGCTCTATTGATCAGAATAATGCTCCAAAAGGTAATATATCTTTTGTTTATAAACCATTTATATAAATGTATAATATAATATAATATAATGATAAACTTAAAATAATAATAATAATAATAATTATTATTATTATTATTATAAAAATAACAATGATAAAAATAATTATTGTTATTATTATTAACATCATAGGCCACAATAATAATTATTATTTCTGGTTTATAATAATTATTATTAAGTATATTATCCAGCAAGGGCTGTTATCTGGTTTACAATAATTAATAATTACTTCTGGTTCACAATTCTGGGCTATGATTTTAATAATAATAATAATAATAATAATAAAAAACTGTTGTTGTTAATATCAATTATTACTGAATATTAAAAACAGTTGAACTTAATTGTATTTTTACTTTAGTTAAATTAATTTTCAATTCATTTTATTAAATCTATTAATACATTTTATTTGTATTTTATTATTGTAATAAAAATAATAAACATTGAATAAAAATTAGAATTATTATTTTATTCAATTAATTAATAATTAGTTCTGGTTTACAATTTTGGGCTATGATGTTAACAATAATAATAATAATAATAATAATAATAATAACAATAACTGTATTAAATATTATTACTGAATAATAAAAAAACGATTTTATTTTAGTTAAATTCATTTGAATTTTATTCATTTTATTACATTTATTAATACATTATATTTTATTTTATTATTTTAATAAAAATNTTTATTCAATTAATTAATAATTAGTTCTGGTTTACAATTTTGGGCTATGATGTTAACAATAATAATAATAATAATAATAACAATAACTGTATTAAATATTATTACTGAATAATAAAAAAAAAAACGATTTTATTTTAGTTAAATTCATTTGAATTTTATTCATTTTATTACATTTATTAATACATTATATTTTATTTTATTATTTTAATAAAAATAATAACAGATTAATTAAAATTTTAATTATTATTTTATTAAATTAATTAATTATTATTTTTGTTTACAATTCTGGGCTATGATAAGTTGTTGTTGTTGTCATTAAATATTATTATTGAATATTTAAAAACTGTATCTACAGTGGAACTGAATTTTACTTTTATTTTATTAAATCTATTAATACATTTTATTTTATTTTATTATTTTAATAAAAATAATAAAATAGATTGAATTAAAAATTCAATTATCATTATTTTATTCAATTAATTGCTAAAACTAAATCTACAAAATAATTTAATTTTAGTTTAATTTTTAATTAATTTTATTAAATGTATTAGTACATTTTATTCTTATTTTATTATTTAATAAAAATAATATAGATTACATAAAAAATGAAATTATTATTTTATTCAATTACTTATTCAAAATTAGCGGTGGAAGAAAAGAATGAGGATTATTGCATGCTAAAGTCGAACCCATTTCACCTGCATGAGCACCACAGCATGTGTGTAAACAACATAAACAGATGTGTTTGTCTCTCACCTGTGTCTGTGTGATGGGCCGCGAACCCTTGTTCTCCTGCGAGAGGAAGAAGCGGATGGACATGAAGAGCTCGTGCATACAGCAGCGAAACTCCTCCTCGTTCTGTCCGCCCGTGGCGAGCGCAAACAGCCGTCGCGACTGGATAATATACTTAAAAATATACTCCGTCGCCTAGGAAACCAACAGAATGGCAGATGTGAGCACAGAAAGCAACATAAAAGCGGCCTAATTAAGAATGCATGGGCTGTGTGAACTAACGCAACGTGGAAGTCATAACGGCCCGCAGCGAACCATTTCTGTGAAATTGCATATTCAGTACATTACGAATATAATTTGTATTTGTGGCTGCACAAAATCAGAAGACAGAGGACGGTAATGACAGACTCTAAATATCATTATGAAGAGCACAATATGGGTAAAAATGATGTGAGAGAGCGAGAAAAGACGTGTAGTGTGAAGCGTCTCACCTTTAGCACCTGTTGGATGTGCTCCTGACGGTCCGCTTCAATAATGCGGTCCACGTACCACTTCAGCACCTTGATCAGATCCCTGCCAGAAACACAAACAAACAACAATGTGGAAAACTGAACATCTACATTATGGTTTTTTTGGTAGAACTAAAGTATTTTGGGGAGATTCATAATGGAAACCAATCTGACTTGTTTCTGAATTGCATTTATTGCATTGATAATTGGTTTGGGAGTACTGATCCCACCATTTATTATTATTATTATTATTATTAATAATAATAATATTGACTGAATATTGGCAAATTTATAAAGAAAGAAAGAAAGAAAGAAAGATGATGACCAAATAATATGAATTATCAATGTTTGCTATGTATTGAACCCGCAATTTAAAAATAAAAAATAACATAAAATAAAACAAAATAAAACAAATAAATAAATAAATAAATAATAAATAAATAAATGATGACTTAATATTGGCGAATTAACAATATGTTCACAGTGTGCTGAACCCACAATAAATAAATAAATAAATAATAATTACATAAATAAGAAACAAAAAAACATTGGCAAATTAATAATACATTTTGTAGTGTACTGAACCCATGATAAATAAATAAATAAGTAAGTAAATAAATAAATAAATACCAAATATTGGTGCATTAACAATATGTTTGCAGAGTACTGAGCTCACAATTAACAAACAATCAAATAAACAAACATCAGCAAATTAACAATACGTTTTGTAGTTTACTGAACCCACGACACATAGATAGATAAATAAATAAATAAATACATGGGGACTGAATATTGACAGTCTTGAACCCACAATAAATAAATAAATAAATAAATAAATAAATATTGGTGAATTAACAATATGCTTGCAGTGCCCTGACCCACAATAAATAAATAAATAAATAAATAAATAAATAAATAAATAAATACATGAGGACTGAATATTGACAGTTTAACAATATGTTTGCTGTGTACTGAATCCACAATACATAAATAAATATTAAATAAATAAATAAATAAATAAAAAAATAAATAAATAAATAAATAAATATTGGTGAATTAACAATATGTTTGCTGTGTCTAGAAGCCACAATAAATAAATAAATAAATAAATATTGGTGAATTAACAATATGCTTGCAGTGCCCTGACCCACAATAAATAAATAAATAAATACAAGAGGACTGAATACTGACAGTTTAACAATATGTTTGCTGTGTACTGAACCCACAATAAACAAATAAATAAATAAATAAATATTGGTGAATTAACAATATGCTTGAAATGCCCTGACCCACAATAAATAAATAAATAAATTAATTAATTAATTAAATAAATAATGACCAAATATTGACAAATTAACAATATGTTATTTAGTATCCTGAAACCACAAAAAATAACCAAATGAACAAATATTGGCAAATTAACAATACGTTTGACCATATATATATATCAAGTTTTTTCATATATATA